>VWZE01011490.1:176419-325664 GCA_013396675.1 Eubucco bourcierii
TCCCTTCCAACCTTACCATTCTATGATTCTATGCACCATTTGCCAACACCCATCTTACCCAAAATAACCAATTCTCCCTAATCACGGACTACAAGAGAGGTTTTTGACAGTATTTTGCTGTGTGTTAGTTTTGAGTTGTAGAATAACTTGGCAAACTTAAAAGGACTCAGGATGACAAATCAATTTCCATCAAGACAGGTTTAAGGTTTGATCTGGAACAGATTAATTACAACCTGCATTTTTGCATTATAAACTTATGCAAAGTGTGTGAAATTATACTTTAGTCCTGTTGTGCTATAAAGGAAACAAGTTTCTGAACATTTCAGAGCCTGGTATCACCATACCCTCTGCTCTGTGTTTAGATACAAACTTAAAGCAGAGTCTCAGATTCACAGGACACTTTAGCATTTTATCATCCCAAATTCTTACATTTGGTAACTGAAAAGAGACTAACAAACAGTGTGCCAGAATGTTAATTATTTTTGATGAGCACAGACTCCAGTCATTCAAACTCAAAAGCAAATAGGTGCATATATCAAAGTCCATGAATAGATTACCATGCACTTCTGGATATACTGGCCTCACTGCTCTATTGATGTATATGAATGTAAGGGGATTAAAAGGCTGCTGTATTGTAGACTATTGAAAAAGAAAAAAAACCCACAACATTTTCCTGTTCCAGCCCCCTTTTTAATTTTAGTGCTAAGTCTGATTATTTCCACAATCTTTCTTCTGCATCCTTAAGGATTGCTGGTCTGCTAGTGGCAGGGATTTTGTCATTAAAACTTTCTTCTATATAAATCAAATTACTGGATGGAGCTAGAGGAGCATTTATTACTGAGGCACTCTCAGCTCCCTCTAATGAGGTCAGAGAAGCTGAACTTGTTTTACATTTGGAACAGATAATGCTAATCAGCTGTTACTAAGCACAGCTTCAAGGTGACTGCTGTGTCCCACTAAATCTGTGTCATATTTGCAAGTAGATAGATGTGGGACTACAATGCAGTAAGAAAATAGAATGTATCATCTTAAATATTAATATTTTATGTTGATGACTCAATTACCTGTCATATCCTATAGGAATACTTTCACAGAGTGGGCAATGTAATACAGCATAGTTCTCTATTAATTTTATAGTCAGTAAATCTGGTATTGCCATATTTCACAGGGGAAAAAAAAAAACCAAAACCAAACCACACAACCCTGAGATGTGTCTGCTACTTTTTAGTGTATTTCTGTTTTAGACCTACCAATGCATGAACTTATTTGCCATTAAAGATGTTCTGTTCGCCTGTTTCTCAAATCTCTTCCTCAAAATCCCTTTTAACTTTTTTTTTTTTTTAAAAATAAAGACTTCTGAACTGTTTTGAACTTCCATCTGCAAGCATCAGACAACTCCAAATAAAGCTTCCAAAATTTATAGGCAGCTCTACAATTTACAACCAGCCAAATCCCATTAAACATCATTTCCACATAGGTGCAAAGGAAATCAGCAGACTAAAGCCTGGAAGTTAATAAACTCTAACTGTAAATACTCTAGGACCATTTATTTACACATTCATAGAATCATAGAATGGTAAAGTTGGAAGGGACCTCAAGGATCATCTAGTTCCAACCTCCTGCCATAGGCAGGGACACTTCCCACTAGCACAGCTCACTCAAGGCCTCATCCAGTCTGGCCTTGAACACATCCAGGGAGGGAGCAGCCACAACCTCCCTGGGCAACCTGTGCCAGTGTCTCACCACCCTCACTGCAAACAACTTCCTCCTAACATCCAGTCTAAATCTCCCCCTTGCCAGTTTAAACCCACTGCCCCTTGTCCTGTCATTGCAAGCCCCTGTCAAGAGTCCCTCCCCAGCCTTCCTGTAAGTCCCCTTCAGATACTGGAAGCCTTCTCTTCTCCAGACTGCAGAGCCCCAACTCTCTCAGCCTGTCCTCATAGGAGAGCTGCTGCAGCCCTCTGAGCATCTTCATGGCCTCCTCTGGACCCGCTCCAACACTTCCATGTCCTTCCTGTGCTGAGGGTTCCAGAACTGCACACAGTACTCTAGATGAGGTCTGACAAGAGTAGAGTAAAGTGGCAGAATCCCCTCCCTTGCCCTGCTGCCCACACTGCTCTTGCTGCAGCCCAGCACTCGGTTGCTGTCTGGGCTGCATGTGCACACTGCAGGCTCATGTTGAGCTTTTGATCAACCCAGACTCCAAGGTCCTTTTCCTCAGGGATGCTCTCAGCCATTCACTACCCAGCCTGGAGTTGTGCTTGGGATTGTGCCTACCCAGGTGCAGGACTTTACACTTGGCCTTCTTAAATTTCATGAGGTTGGCCTGGGCCCACCTCTGCAGCCTGTCCAGGTTCCCTGCCTTCTAGCAAGTCAACTGTGCCACACAGCTTGGTGCCAGCTGTACACTTGCTGAGGGTGCACTTAATTCCTCTGTCCCTGTCACTGACTTACAGCTCTATGGAAATTCAGGGATTGGCTACAATTTTGCATCTGAGCAATTAATAGCTCAGATTTCTAATTCCATTTACTCTGTCAAAAGAGGAAAAAATAAATCTGTCCTTAAAGATTCACCTTCACATCAAGATATTCATCATCCTTATATAAGTTTTTATTTATAAATGCTATTCATGGACATTGCTTATGGACACTAAATCTGTACTAAGGCTACTCTTTCACTAGAGACCAGTGGATTGTGACAAAGCTGTAGGGCAGATGGATTCACAAGCAATAAGCTAACACAAAAGAAAAATCTCTATACACAGGACATAAGTTGCTGGAGCACATCCAGAGAGAAGCAACGAAGCTGGTGAAGGTCCTGGAGACTAAGTCTTATGGAAAGCAGCTAAGGGAGCTGGGATTGTTCAGCCTGGAGAAAAGGAAGATGAGGGGAGATCTCATTGCTTCCTGAAAGCAGGCTGTAGTGAGGTGGCAACTGGTCTCTTTTCCCTGGTATCAAATTGTAAGAGAGGAGACAGTCTCGCAGTGCACCATGGGTGAGTTACACTGGCTATTAGGAAGAATTTCTTCACTGAAAAAAGTGGTCAGGCATTAGAGTAGGTCACCCAGGGAGGTGATGAAGTCCTTGGAGGGGTTCAAAAACTTGCAGTTATGGCACTTCAGGACATGGTTTAATAGCAATGGTGGTGTTAGGTCAACAGTTGAGCTACATGATCTTACAGGTCCTTTCCAATTAAAACAATTCTATGATTCTGCAACAAAAGCTTCCCTGAAGAGCTAACATCTGAACATACTTCACCTTCAAACAGCACCTGACACTGTGCTGAGAGTCAGATTTGTTGCTATGGATTATAACTACACAGGAATTCTTAAAGGTCTCTCGGTGGAGTTACCTTGTACTTTTTGTGGAGACCACACACCTGCTGAGAATGCTACAGGTCTCATGGTTCAAACGTACTGCATACAGGACAGTTGCTTTTCCAAAGCACAGTCTGGCACAGCAATGATGGCAAAAGAAGCTGCTTCACTGTATTTATGTCTTTTTTCAGTCTAAAGGGCAGAAGTAGGTCCACAGAGCTGATCTCCACAATTGAGAACAACATAAGCCTGCTCAGATGGAAGGGCACTGCCTACCAATGTGTCAGCATCAGCTGGCATATTTCATTGGCATGCATTTTAAGCAGGCCTCAAGAAATCTCAGAACCACTAAGGATATGCAAAATTAATGGAAAGATGAATATTTTAAAGTACTAGAAAAACATGTCTTAGCAGTCAGGGCTTGTCAGAACCTAACATCATGATGTAGAACGAGCAAGCTAGCAAGGGACTAGAATCAGAAGTCACCCACTACCAAGCTTTCCTGTCTAGCCTAAGCACATTCTCTGAAGAGTGATGTAAAACCCCTGCATAGCTTCATTACCAGGATGAATTTAATCAGATTGACTCCTCAATGTAAAAGCACATTTAAACACATGAATCTATTTTAATTGAGTTCAGATAACAGCAAAAAATAAAGTTTTTAAGCTAGTACTTTGGCAGAATGAACAAATGCATACCTTATCTAGATGAGCTCTGTTATCTCCACACCTCACCTTGCTTCAGGGTCAAGACCACAAAGATAAAGTTAAGACACTCCATGTAATCTTATGGAGAAATAAGTTCCGATTTATTCCAGCCAAGCTCATTTTGCTAAACCAAACTCTGCTTTGCAAGTTAAAGCCAGTTTCAAATTAGGAAACCTAGTGCTTGATAATCCTAAAAGGCAATTGCCACACAGATGAAAATCAGGGCTGTTGTTCTTAATGTGCATGCTATTGTTCCTCAGTGCAACAAAACAAAGGAAAGGGACACTTTGAAATGTATTTAAGGGTTTATTCATTCAGGAATAGCCTGTAATTACTCCAGAAGTTTGAGTGTATATTCCATATCAAGGTGCACTATGAAGGATTTTGCCAAAACACACAATCTAGTGAGCAACAAGGTACCACAAGCCAGAAGTCTGCATTCATTCATTTTATCATGGACATGTAATTATAAATCATATTGCAGATTTCCCTCCACTCTTGGGGCAGAAGAACTGGAAATACAAGCCATCTAGACTTGCCAACAGCAGCATGCCACTAAGATTTCCCAACTTCCTATCAGGAGTCAAGCTACTAATCCAAGTTAGGAAACAGGAGAATGAGTTTTGCTGTTGTAGTATATAGATACAGTTTTTTCCTAGCTATTTTTGAAGTCACCTTCTTCAAGTAATTTTTCCAGGTCTAAAAATCATACACTGGTTTGGGTTGGAGGAAGGCACCTTTAAAAGTCACCTAGTCAAACTCCCTCCCTCCCACCACAGGAAACAGGGACATCTTGAACTAGATCAGGTTGCTCAGAGCCCCATCTAACTCAATCCCAAATGTTTCCAGAAGGTGGCTTCTACCACCTTTCTCAGAAATCTGTTGCAGTGTTTTACCACCCTCACTGAAAGATTTCTTCTCTTTCATCTAACTCCCCTTTTAAGAATCATCACCCCCTTCTACTGTGGTATCAGGCCCTGCCAAAAGGATTGTGCTTTTGTGTTCATTTTAAGTGCAGAAAGGCCACGATAAGGTCTCCCCAGAGCAATCTCTTCTCCAGGCTGAACAACCCTAAATTAGTTGTCCCTAGAATGAACGGCCGGGAAATCACTGCTGCTGACTAAAGTTACTTAGGCAAGGGGGAAGCAGCTCAGTGAGGATATACAGGTCTTCTCACATTTTTAATGTAACTCCAGCTTTCAAATAAAGCAGTTATGCAGTCCCATCTGGTTTGTCTGGAAAGGAATCTAGACAAGAAAAGCAAAATTATCTCAGGGGTGGAAGGCATAAAAAGTACCAAGGTGATCCAACTACCTTCACTTCAGTATCTGAAGGCATTTAACCCAACTATGTGAAAGTATGCTGAATAGGAGCTTGCAAAAAAAAAAAATCTCACCCATTTACAGTCAACATACCATGTGGGTCAGCTGGCAATAAGCTGAGCTCCTGTTTGGTTCACTTCTAACAGCCAGTAGCAGCACAGTAAAATCTGGGCATGAAAGAAAAGTGAAGTTCCATAAAGGAGTTGTTACTCTGGCAATAAGCTCCTGTGCTCTTAAATCAGACCCCTGCATTTTCCTCAGGCAAAGGCACATTTTGATCTCTATCTCAAGAGTTCTGGCACTCACCTCATGCCAAAATATTTCTGCTGTCTACCCAACAGAATCTGATTTCCAGTTTCTTCTACAAACTTCCTTCTGTTTGGGCATCCCTTACCCCTCTGCCAAGCTGTACTTATTCTTGGAGTGCAGGATCTGATGCTGTCTTGCTTGTATCTGAAACTAAATGTCATTCAAGAAACCAGTTACAAATTAAATAGGCCAACTACAGACATGCTCACTTTCTGAACACAGTACATGACATTATCAGCTTCCCCACTGCTTAAATAAGCTTTCTTTACATAGTAAAAAAAAGTTATTACTGCTAATGCTGGTGAGGGAATTCAAAGAGCAAGCCAAAGGCAGTTCAGATTAGCACATGTAAGAGGGTTTGGGTTTTTGACATACCAGAAGTGTAGAGTTGAATGTTTCCAAAAGACAGATGGAAGTTGGATGTCAGTCAGTAGTTGCAGTGAGTGATGCTACTCCCCCCATTATGCCTACAAACTCCACCCACACCCTTGCAGTATCACCAGTTGTGCTACAGTATGACCTGTCTCAGAGCCAAAACAACATTTCAGGAGGTTTTTCTCAGATCAGAATTTAGCAACATCAATTTCAAGTCCACAAGATGTTATGGAGCCAAAGTCTAATCTGGAGTCTCGGGAGGCACACTGCTCATCTCATTCTGTAGCCATAGAATTCCTCCCAAGTTACCTGAAGTTGCCTTCCCTCCCAAGTCACTATTCAATCCTTAGAGACCAAGAGCCACACTCTAGAGCATGATTATTTATTGTCTCTTTTAGGGAGTATAAAGGCAGTTTTACAAAAGGATGGGCAGTAGTCACTACCACAGTGAATTTTGTTACAGCCTCGTTCATTGCAGACCAAAACCTGCAGGCAGGTTATCAGCTGTAGGAGACAAACTGCTCTTCTAAATCACTCAGTCAGCAAGACAGATGCCTCACTACAGCTTGAATACATTCCAGTATAGCCCCATAATCAGTCACTTTGACTACTCCCAGGACATATCCAGGAATTAGAACTTTAAACTTGGCTGGCAGTTCTGCAACTGATATGGCTGCTTCGACAGCTGAGAGCAAACCATTCTTCCTCCTTTACAGAAGAAGATTAATACAGCAAACCACAACTTTGAAGTGAAACAAAAAGGACAAAGTTGCTGTTCAGGACTGCTAGCCAGTTAAAGAATAGTCTGTGTCATTTGAAGGAAGTATTTAAAGAATTTTTTGGTATAAAATGTAAGTGTTCTTTGTCAAGTGGGACTGCATGCTTCTCTCTCCCCCACCAAAGCTGTGAAGCGTGAGGGGAAAAAGGAAGCCACGTAAGACTTGATAATTGATGACATTTTGTAAGAAAACTCAAGACTTCTGATCCATGAGGTGAAGTGTCTAACTTAGTCTTTCAGCTGGGAGACTTCATAGAGATATGCACCAAGCATCTTCACTCCCTGGATGTAGTTGTACCTGGAAAGAAGAAAGCTTCCATTAGCATTGTCAACGTTTGAGCTCTATCTCTCCTAGCTGTGCATTCTGCAGCATCAGCTCCACAGGCAAGAGATGCTACAAGCACTACTGTTGCAACCAACAGGTACAATGCTCCTAACATGCCTGAAGTCTCCTTTGGCAACAGAAATGCCACCCCGGGGTAGGTAAGGACAGCCAAGTTTGGAGACCTGTGTAAAAACTACTTCTGGTTTCAAGTACATACACCCAGCAGCAGTGACTAGATCCAGATCCAGCTACAAACTAGTTACCTACCCAGTCAGCCTCTGCCAGGGATAAATGGTGCTTTGCCTTACAGAGGCTTAAAGAAAAACAAAAGCCTGACCTTTCTTGGTCCTCTTCATAAGACATGCCAAGATCTCCAGTACAAGTGAGCCTGACAGGGATAAATATTCTCTTACCTATTTAGCTTCTCATTTTGAGAGTGGGCACCATCATCTGCAGCTCCAACAGGAAGCAGCATGACATTCTTGCCTGTTGCTTCTTGAAAGGTAAGGGTAACAGGAATGCTTCCTCCCTCCCTCGTCATATCTGGTTCAACTCCAAAAACTAGAACAAGGTGATACTCCAGTCAGTTTGTTCTTCCAACACAAATCCCTCCTGCAATCAAGTGCCTACCACTTGTGTAACCATGTGCTGACCAAATCTCTCTAATCAGTCAGACTGCAGAAGCTGCAGAAGTGTGGCACATACCCCCTAGATGCAATGCTGAAGTACTGTCACTTCCAGAGTTCATTTACACTAACACTGCATCTGAAAGCCTGTTTGTACTCCAATACAGAATGCTCTAGATGCTGTATGTGATCTAGCATAACCAATTTCATGATGGCTCAACTTTGAATGCTTCAGTTAAGTAAATCTGAACTATGCAAAAGCAACATAATCAACTTGTTCCAGTACAGTAGAAATGAGCACCATACCAAGTTGCTTCCTGTAATCTGAGAATCAAGGACTGCACAATATGCTTCCTTACTTGGCAAGGCAAACTCATGCAAGTGCACAGCACTGCAAACACAACCTTTCAGTGTTTCAGGTACTGGAAGAAGTGTTTTTAACTCCTCCCAATGCCAAGTGGAAAGCATACTGACCTGTCTTCATGGCCTTCCTTCCAGCCACATAATGGGGATGGTTGAAGTCTGACACCCAAGGTTTTCCACCATGGCCTAAGTATACTTTGAATTTGTTTGGGCTCTGCAGTTCTGCAAACTTTTTGCTCACATAGTCTTCAACCTGTAAGAAAGATGGAACAGTTTATCTGCTGTTAGCATGTGTATGAACAGGGTTACCCCTGTACCAAAAAAAAAGCAGCTTCTTAAGGACTTGCAGGTCACTATTTTCCCTAGTACTGTTACTCATTTACAGATCTCTGCTCTAGAGTCAGAGTATCCCTTTAGGCAAGCTGACAACTACAAAAGTTGGCCAATAGGTCAAACCCTTATGCTTTTGAGTACTTCTGGTAATCAAAGTGGCCTGCAATTAAATTATCATTTACTTCTGGGTCCTTTCATCAGGTTAGTTAAGAGAAATTCAGACAGGCCACAGCAGTCCAGCGTGGGACCGTACAGGAATTCCCTCAGTTATGATTTGAGGTGTAGGACAAGGAAGGTAGTAGCAAAGTTAGCAAACACAACTGCATAGAAACCAGAAATACTCTTCTCCCAGGCATGGAGAAGTTTAGAGACTAGTTGCTTTGATACCATCAATCCATCTGAACATACATGCTTTGTGACCTCTTCAGGATTCATGTTTGGCACAAGTCTGATTGAGAACTTGCCAATCACTTTCCTAGGAATCACAGTCTTGGCTCCAGAGGCTGAAAAGGCTCCTTCAATTCCATGAAGAGACAAGGAAGGGTACCTCCACCTATGCATAAGGATATCTCTCTGCAAAAAAAAAGGGAAAGATACAAAATCTGACAGAGTTCCCCAAAGTAACAGTTTGTTCAAATAAAGACTGCAAGAAACTGCTCTCTCTCATGGAGAAATGCAACTCATTCAAGACTATCCAGTTGTAAACAGAAGCTGTTACTCCCACTAAGCAGTTTGATACAACAGTGGGATTTTCAGCACCCTAAGAGCTCTAGTTTGGCTTTCTCCTAGTTCTACAGAACTCAGAGGCACACCCAGCCTTATTCTGACAAGCACACAAATATCATTTATCAAGCACTGTGTGCAGGGAGTGCATTGGAAGCTCCAGTTCCCACTGCCTCACATCTGGCAGAAGCCTTCCTCACTCAGTCATGCTTATGCAGATTATGGGCTTTAAGATTCTTACCCCTGTGCTCCTATTTATATAATCTAATATATTTAACTGCTCAAACTCCAGGTTCATCAAAGTCAGAAGTATTGCCCTTTTCAGATAACACTTCTGCATTTCCTCCTAGTTGCCTTGGGCACAACAGTTCAGTACCCTAGGTACTGAATTCAACATACATGCCCTGCACAGACAGCTACAGTATCTCAAGCCTGAATTTCACTGCAGAAATTCAAGAGACTGCATTTTTGTGGCACTTATGTCTCAGGACAGCCTGCCTTTCATCTTACTCAAAGCAAATGTAACCATCTCAGTTATAATCTCTCAAGCCCATTGTTTTTCCTCTGGAGATTACAGCCTCTCCCAGATCTCTCCTTAGCCCAAGGATGTAAGCATGCAACTTAGCCTCTTGATAAATGCCACTAGGATTACAGTCTAGCTAAAGACTGAACAGCTTCAGTTCAGTATCATAGAGCATCTTGTCATCTCATACAAGCTACATTTCATCCACTCTAGGACAAGGATAAACAAGGAAATGTCTGTGCTCTCAGCTGAGCATGTAAAGATAAGGTTGAAGACTATAAAACTGTTACTTAGACATATTTGCATTGAGTCTGAAATCTACTGGCAATACTAAGACAGGAGACACCTGCACATGCAAACTTGTCTTTTAAACAACACCCATTTCTGCTTTTTATGATAGATGTTAAGTATATTTAGAGTTTAATGGTTTAAAATAACTAATACCTATACCTTGCAAGATTCAGTGCTGTTAAAAGCATTAATCTGGAGAGCTCCCAGGATGAAGATTCAAGAAATTCAGACATTAGTTTATTGAACTGGAGCCTGTTCAAAGATTTGGGTAGCTGCCTTGTTCATGGCTACAAAACAGCCCTTGCTTGCCAGGTCAATCTTATATTCATCACAGCTAGATCAAGCTGTTTTCTCACTAGTGAGAAAAAAGTGTGATCAACCATTCTCTTTTTGAAAACCCACTGAACTTCCTATAGATGTAATAAATCAGATCCTTTGTGTAGGTGTGGTATCTGACCTCTGGAAGTTGCTGGCAGTTCTTATCTACTACTAAGAATACAAAGCTTCCCTTATCCAGTGCTGCTCAAATTTGAAATGCTACTTACAAATTTACTCCTTGATCTATGTAAAGTTTTTCAGACTGTTTGCCTTGACCATGGTATAAATTAGACTAAGTTTCCAAGTACCTAACTTTGCAGATGAACTACTACTGTTGAGTATGCAGTCAACTGTATGGTAGGGAAAGGCCATCTCAATTCTGAACAGTGATGAATTCTCTACATTACTTGGTAACTACACAAGTATCCACTGAAGCTTGTTTCTCTCAATACAGGTGCTTGCAGTAGCACAGCTAAGTAGGGCAGAGGGGGAGCAGCACAGCATACCTTTGTATCGTGCAAGAGTTTTGCTGCTCCTACATCTTTTGCATATTCTGCTAGGTCAAAATCAATCTTCTCATATAGCATCAGCTCCTCATCAGTAACAGGTGCCACTGCTTCATTAATGCCTGGGATGAGAATTTTCCCTTTCTTGTCTATAAGAGAGCCTGTTAACAGGAAGCACCTGCTATTAGCATTCGACCAGGAGAAACAAGATGTCATTGTTGGCAACACTTCGCATGAGACACCGAAATCTGCCTTCTGCTAACTCTGTAAGGAAATTCTGACCTCTGCCTCCCAGAGCCTGTACCACAAAACACAGCAGGCACTTCTGGAATCTGCAGTTATCCAAAACACACACTTCCTTGCAGTTATTCCATTCAACTACATGCCAGGGGCTTCAGCCTGAAGAGAAGGCTTCGAGGAGACCTGATAGTAGCCTTCCAATATCTGAAGGGGGCCTGCAGGAAGGCTGGGGAGGGACTACTTACAAGGTCTTGTAACAACAGGACAAGGGGCAATGGGTTTGAACTGGCAGAGGGGAGATTGAAACTGGATGTTAGGAGGAAGTTGTTTGCAGTGAGGGTGGTGAGACACTGGCACAGGTTGCCCAGGGAGGTTGTGGCTGCTCCCTCCCTGGATGTGTTCAAGGCCAGACTGGATGAGGCCTTGAGTGAGCTGTGCTAGTGGGAGGTGTCCCTGCCTATGGCAGGGGGTTGCAACTGGATGATCCTTGAGGTCCCTTCCAACCTTACTATTCTATGATTCTACAATTCCATGTTTAGCTGGCTGTTTGAAGGCAGGACTCCCAAGGAATTCAACATGACATCCATAGAGTTTGCAGAGAAGAGCTGATTTAGCTAACATACATTAGAAGAAGCTAAAGTAGACAGTTTCTTGGCAAGACTTTCTTCATGTTCATACCTAAGGCATCAGCCTTGTATACCTGGCAAGCACCACTTCACTGGTCATTGTTTTGCTAGTGTAAGGAGCCCCAGGGAAACTCCTCACTGCAAATTCACTTGTGCTTTAATGGCTCTTGTTCCCATTTTACATGTATTCAGTGAAACCTGCTTTTTCTTACCCATCAGTGTAATGAGATCTGTCATGGCCTCATGCACTGAACCACCATAGACTCCAGAGTGAAGGTCTTTGTCACTACACTCGACCTGGTTTGAAGTGAATTAAGATTCAGGTTAAATTTTAGCAGAACGCTGTCAAATGCAGACTTTTATCCCAGATACTTGCTGCATGTATTTTGGGAATGCATTTGGTTTTGAAACCAGACCACTGCATTGCAGTAAACATTTTATAGCTCTGTAGAGTACAGGCCCTTAGTATTGACTGCCCCAACCTTTGAACTTCAGTGGTGACATCTTTTCCTGCACTGAGGGAAATATCTGGAGAAAGATACGTGTCATGAGATTATCTTTCAGGGAAGCTATTGCCTTATCTTGTTTCAGATAGCTGAAAGTTATCCTTCTCACTCAAAATGCAGATACTTAGACAATGAGTAGAAACTGTTCCACTCAGTCAGGAACAAGTTTTCTGAAAAGCTATTGGCATGAAAAATGTGCATGAAAAATGTAGAGCCACTACTCTCCCCCAGTAGGAAATTAATAATGGTGTCTTTGCAGTGTATTCCAGCACTTACCTCTATGAAGTAGTAGCAGATACCTCTCAAGCCATAGGTAATGCAAGGCTTGTTCTTGCCTAGCCAGTAGTTGTCAGAAATGCAAACATAATCCACATCTTTGAAGAAAGCATCTCGCTGAGCAAAAATCAGTTCATCAAGGCCTTCTGATCCAGATTCTTCCATACCCTCTAGGCAGAACTTCACATTTACTGGAAACTCCTTTGAAAAGGAAAAACAAGAGCAGATTAAGTATGTGAAAGCACTGGACTCCCTCAGTGCTTCATAGTTTTCATCTGTTATGTACAAAGCAGGAAAATGAACATGGGTAAACTAGGTCCTTGACAGTGGAATTTGTAACTATACACAAAGTATTACAAGGTCTGGACTGTGCTTGTGTTGAGGACACTTACACCACTATTTTATGGAATTCAAGCTCTTCAAAAAGTTTTAACTAAGCTCTAGAACAATCTGTTCCCAATCCTCTTAACTGTGGGAACAGAAGAAATCTGTTGTCAAATAAAAGATACAGAGCTAGGAAAATGATTGCTAACCACAGAAATTGCATGCCACAGAAGGAGAGTCAGAGCTACCCTGCCTATCCAGTCTGCCATGTACTATGCCTAGACAGTGCTTGAGAACTGGTAATTCTTTTCACAAGCAGCAGCAAGCTGTCTTGCAAGATAAAGCAGACACCCATATCTATTTCTGATTGTTCTTCTTTCAAAGCTCCCAGTTTAGTGTTACTAAGTGAATCTGTAATTAGAGGTCAGTGGCAGTGAGGTATGAATGCTAATGCCCAAGCTAAATGAACATCTCTACATTCCCACCTCAAACACTTGTGTATGTACTTTCCTTCCTACACAGTGTTAAAGCAAAAATGTTTGAAGTGCAATCCATGCATCTACAGAACTAAGCTGTCAGCAAGTCAAGCCAACCACACTGACACCAGGAAATTTAAAGGACTATTGCATCATCTCTCTGATCAGCTGAACAAGTAGGTTTGGCTCCCAAGGGTTCGTAGCTTGGATGACAGTTACTGCTTGACTCAGTTGTATGTAAAAAAGCAGATAGATTTTTGAGCACACACCTGGTTAGTCTGTTGATAAGCTTCCAAGGCATTCAGCCAGGCAAGCACTGGACCTTTGTCATCTGTGGATCCTCGCCCGTACAGCTTTCCTGTAGAAACAAGATAGAAATTAACCAGTGTGGATAATAAGTCAGGATGAAACTTTAGTCTTCTCTTATCTGCAGAAGAAAATTTTTGATAAGCTTTTCAGCCCTGCTTATATTAATTTTCATTTGTGATTCTTCTCACAGCAGTTTTACATCCCATTTTGTACACCCATTCAAGTGGGTTAAGTAGTGGACTGCAGTAGTTCTACTGCTGAGATATCTCACTCCCCAACCTCTCCCTGAACAGGAGTTGGACATGTCTGGAAAAGATGGAACTGCCTTGGGATATGGCATTCCCATATCCTTCATAAGATTTCCTGTAAAAACAGTAGTAAGGGTATAGAAATAAGCTACCCCCTTTTAACACAAATCATTTAGAATTAGCTTCAGTTCAGTAATTCTTTGTCCAAAGAATTCAGTAGCCTATGACCAGATAAAAGTGAATCATCCCAGAAAGGGCTTAGTCAGACATGTTTTAGAGGCTATTGGAGGTTGCAGGCAATGTAGTACTTGAGATCACAATAGAGGCAGGTATTACTGCAAGGCAGAGCTGTGGCTACAACCCCTGAGCATCAGGTATAACCGGTGACAGGACAAGCTAGACAGCTTGTAGGGTAAGAAGCCATAGGTAAATATGCCTCTTATATTGTCAGGTTGCAGAGACAAGACATAGCCTGAGGCAAGTCTACCTCTTGCTATCAGATGAGATAATCTCACTTACTAACTTGGACTCTGCTGCCTGTGACCAAGTGCCTGAGCAGAAATACTGGTTACCACAGAGAGTTCTCTTCTCAGTAATGATTAGTGCTTATGCAACACACAGTTAAACATCCTTCCATTCATATGACCTTTGACAACACTGAGCAAACGAAGCAAGGAAGAGACAGCTTTAAAAAGAAAGCATTAGTCTCCTCCACATTACTGCAAAGTGTTGTTTCAACAGCAGTTACTGCACAATTTCTTCCCTCCCATTCATGGAAGAGGGGCACCTGTCTGGGCACCAGCTCTGTAAAACAGTTTCTGTAGTACTTAATACAGCACAACATGCAAACAAGGCAACGCAAGGAGGTTGTTCTACTTCCATCTCTAGGCACAGAGAGACTGCTGAGTGTTCTCTGTAATGTTTCAAAAATCCCTGCAGTGTGATGTGACCTTACTGGGTGCAAACTGGGAACAGCACAAGACACCAGCTCCTGAAAACTTTCTGGCAACAAACTGTTACTGTGGAAGACAGCAGTTATGACTGCTGTAACTGCGAGGAGAACGTGGAAATACAGCCTAGACTATCAGAAAAGGAAACAAACCCTACAGCAGCTGAGATATCTGCAGTTCTACTTGCTTACCATTTACCCTCCTGCCTGTTTGCAAAGGGTTAACCCTCCTGGGTGAGGGGAGTGGTCAGGACTTGATACCACCTCTGCTCAACCCCAGGTGTAGTGCTTAGCTCACTCCCACTTCCTGTCTGGACCCCCTTATATAAACAGTGGAACATCATGTTGCTCTCTCACCTTGTGGTCAGCCTCTACCACACAGTGGATATCTCTTTAGACCACTGCCATCCATCTGGTTGTATATTTTCTATCTTGTTATCCCTTTCCTATACCTATTTGTAACTCCCCTATTTTAATTACCTTTTACTTGCTGTTAAAGTTTTCTTTTACCTTCCAAATCATGGCCAGACAGTTCTGTGAGTGGTTCTACCCCTTCTGTCTTCTCTTTTCTCTCCCCTTTCCAAGAAAGGGGGGAAAGGGGAAGACATAACCATATTGGTTTCCCCTGAGAAGCTAAACTCTAACCAACACACTATTGTATCTCAACATAGTTAAACATCCATTGTCTATTCTTACTCTCCCTTCCCCTTCGATTTAAGAGCACAACTTTAGAACAGTTGAGATATACCACACTAAGTGTTCATCAGTTTGTGAAGTCTGCAGCTCTTACCATCTCTTTCCACCAGTGTGAAGGGCTCACTATCCCAGCCATCCTCTAGTGCTGCTGGCTGAACATCCAGGTGACCATATACACAAACGGTCTTCTTGCGTGGATCTGAACCAAGCGTTCCCAGAATAATTGGTGGTAGAGGGATCTCAGATCCATCAGGCAACTAAAAATAGAAGGCAAGAAGTTTTATTCACATGTGAAACGTCAGTGGTACATTTTCAGCATGTTATTAGAGTAGGGGCATAGACAGTTAAACAAATCTAAGCTACTTAAACTGCCAATGAAGGCACCATGCCAGTAAGTTCCCTGACAAGTCCTAGTAATACTCAAAATGTTCCAAGCCACTCAGCACTGTTAACTTGGAACTAACTACAGCAGGTTATAGCAGAGCAAGCTGTCTGCATGCCAAACTGCAACATCTAATGCTGACCTAAGCATAAATGATAAAACTCCATTCAATATTGCATTCTGCATTGCTGGTCACTGCTCTTTCATCCTGCCCACAGTACAACTCCAAACAGAAATTTCCTGACAGTGGCATCACTGAGTTTAATACACATCTACATCTAATCAGGTCAGCATAACAGCTGCAATTCTTTACACCATCTTAGTGTTAAGCAAGGGGCTGGATAGTGCCAATGAACTTAGTTCAAGAGCTGAATTGGGCTCAGTCCTTTGGAATACTCCATAAACAATTATCACATACTGCTTTTGGTCAGCATCTACTTCCCTTCAACCAAGCACATACTTCTAAGACACTGTTCAGTAGATCAAGATCAGCTTTTTTTTGCTTATACAGGTTCCAAGTTCCATTTCTTATCAACAGGTTACATGGTCCTTGGCCAACTGCAGGGCTAAGTGATTAAAGCACTGTTCCAAGAATTCACACTAAGAATAATCAGTGCACAGTACAAGCTGCTTGTGCAGCAGTGAGCTAACTTAAATCAGACAAGTTCATTAGGTGCTCTACATTGTCCTCCATTGATATAGTAGCAATGTACACAATACATTAACTAGTCTTGTCTATATTTAGTACTAATTCATATTAATACAAGCACAAACTAATGTTAATCCATCTGCAAGAGTTTTCTAGACTGACATGTAATAAGTTCTGTAGAATCAGCTCTTATCCTGAAAAAGATGCATGATGAAAGGAACAAGTTAGTCGCTGAATTAACTGAAGCTTTTGAGGGGATTTTAGGTTGTAGTAGCACAGCTAAAACTATCCTACAAATTCCCTCCCACAAGGGCACATGAAGCCAACTGCTTCCCTGCTGGGACATGTAGTGCCACAAACAGTCCAGCTACCAAAAACTGGACTTGTTCAGAGAGTCCTTGAACAGACTTGACTCAGTAACCACCAGCATCAGTTACAATGAAGATCTGCTAAAACTAGCAAACACTAGCAAGACAGAATTTCAAATGCCACTCTCCAAATGCTAGCCTAACAACTTTGGTATAGGTCCTGTTACAGAACCACAAAACTGATAGGTGGTGAAGGTTTATTGTGATGTGTAGTGACTAGGCACTTTGGAGGAGCATTATTACCAAGTGCATGGTTCCCCAGGACAAGACTGCCATTATCATTCTCATAAGAACTTGTATTTCTCAGGAGAAAACAAGAAAAATAAGAGGATTCATCCCATTAAGGATCCTTCTCTGTCTGCCAAAGGAGCAGTGCAATCTTGTGACAAATATAAACACTTGTGGAAAAGCCTGTAAGTATTTTTAGGAGACTTATTGAAACTTTGCTTGGTATCTTTACATGGGTCAGTATCTATATGTGGATCTAAGGATCAACATCAGCTTGCTATTAAAACCATCTAATTATTTTGTTTGTAGTTCTGTTCATGTTCAGTTAGAAGAGTGTTTAAAATACATTTAATACAAAGTCCAAAGTGTAACGCAGCATCACTGTAACTTATCTGAATCCTAAGCCTCACTGCAGAAAAAAAAAAAGGGGATTAACAGGACTGTGTGGCAGGAAAGATATTATCCTGCACCTCAACCAGCAACTGCCTTTCTGGGCCAGTACCTATAAGACCTTTGTACAGTGATTCTTGCCAGAAGACCAGCACACATCAAAGAATTAGTGATTCACATAGTTATCCTGAGTACACCCCTGCCTGTGCTGTGTTATGCTGCACATCCAGCTTCACCATCCTGCCTGTGTTGTGTTGTCCTTGGGCTGCAAGATAAACTCAGTCAGCTGACTGTCACTTGCAAGCAGTTCCCCCTCAGTGCTAGTGATTGTACTACCTGCATGTCCTTGTCTTTTAGATAAAGTGTAGAGGAAGGTCTCATATGAACATTGTTTTTGCTATGCTATGGCAGTGGAATCAAGCAGCCTGAATGAATGAGACAACATTCCATGAATGGGATCTTCACAGCATGCTGACTGGATGTCTGCCAGATGCTGCACAGCTTGGGGTTCCCAACATCTGAGAGGACAGAAGATTACTATCCTCTTTCTTGATCATGGTAGCTCTAACAAATAAAGGATACTTTATGGAGTCTGAGTGCCCTTCTGTGCTGGTTTGAGCTAACCGGAATATTTTAATAGAGAAAATTATACTATAGGTTGTGAAAAGGAAACAATGGTGATGTCTACTTCACTCACAGGCTTGCTGAGATGTTTAAGAATAAGTACTCAAAACATAGATAAGTCAGTCTCTGGGGCACAGCATCTCAGTCTAGTAGCTTCTGGCTTTTTCTCCTCTCTGCTGAGTAATCTCACTAACTATTTTTCTTCTAACCCCCCATGCCGATCCTCCAAGCTCACCCCTGCGTGTAAGGCAAACCTTGGGGTAAGGTACAGGGGTGGGGAAAAGGTGGAAGGGTGGTTGGGAGCCCCTCCTGGGGTCTCTGATTTCTGGGAGGGGAGTTGTGTTTCTGTATTCCCTTTAACTTGTATATTTCTGTAAATATTCCAGTCTATAGTGTATATATCTGCTTGTACACTGTGCTGAGCTGTAAATAGAGCTTCAGTCCTTAACTTCCAGCCAGATGAGTTCTAGTCTGAGTCATTTTACAAAGTGTGGGGCAGAGGAACTCCCAAACCATCACACCTTCCTACTGAGATTGCAAGTCAGGACCTTCTAGTGCAAAACATCTTGTCTTCTAAAGAGACTTTCTACTAAGCTGACATATAGATGCTCACATACCTTTTGCTTTCCAATATCCATAAGGCGGGTCGTGCCTCCCAGTCTCTCAATATCCTTTGCAGCAACCTCCATCATGCGTCTGATTTCAGGCCTCTTCTCTGGCCACGCTGACACACTCTGGATCGCCACCCATTGAGCCAGGCGCTATGGAAAGGTGGAAAAGCAAAAGGGTTTCCTGCACAGGAATTATGGCATGGGAGGCACTATAAATACACCACCTTCAACTAATACTGTTTCAGTCAAACTTAAACTTGAGGCAAATCAGCTCTGTCCTCCCCTAAAAGGAGTACTCTAACCGTTAGCATTACCCTCCAAAGCTCTCTAAAACCTCACTTTACAACTGCTGCCCTTCCAGCATAGCACAAAGTCCACAGACACACAAGGCAAGCATAGGAGTGTGACAGCTTGTGCACATTGTGTCATTCCACATGCAGTTCTTTAAGCACCCAAAAACAGTTCACATCTTTCAGGCTTCTCAGAAAGGTTGCCTTAGCTTTTCCACCCACACATGAGATCAGCTGGAAGAAGTCAAGTTCCACATTTGATATTTCTTGCCTAAGAGTTTACAGTGCTGCATTACTGATTGCAATGCAAGGTGCATAAATAGCAGGTTAAACAGTAAAAAGCAGAAGGTAAGCTCTCCCTCTGTACCCAAACATGCAGCTTTTCGTATGAGAAAGCTTTATTTCATCCACATTTGAATCTTTCCTTTCCCATTTCGAAAAAGTGGGAAGGCAGTAAAAACTCAACTTGGCATTCAGGAACCAGTAACAAGCTTCTTGTACCTGTAATAGTTACTTCTCATCCTATCCAGTCATGGAATACTTCCTCAAATCTACCATGGAGATTTAAGCCTTTGAACACAACTATGCCTCAGCTTAAGGAACAGCTTAAGGAACAGTTTTCTAATTATAAAAAAATAAGTTACACTTGCTGCCTGCCCCTCTTCTTTCCCCAGTTACTTGACATTACTCTATTTGGCATACTACACAGGTATAACAAGCTTGACCAACAGACTTTCAATATCCCACAGCTGTCTATTGCAGGACAACACTCAAAGGAAGCTTACCTGAATATATAGATCCTGGTGCTCATCAATGTACTTAAAAAGGGTTTCAAGAGCAGACATTTTCAGACCAGAATGGGATTGTTGCAGATTCTGCAACAGAAAAATAATTTAGCCTTCACAAGTTCAAGAAGCAACTCAGTAACCAAGTAGCCACAGAAGACTTTCACCTTTCAGATGCTAGTGCCACACATTAGGCTGTGCTAACATAAACCTTGAGGCCACTCCCTCTCTTGAAATTACACACTGAAGTGGTTAAACAAAAGCCTATTTCATCTCAACAAGTGTTTCTGCCCTTCCTCCAAAATAACTTTGGAAGTTAGTCTGAGTAAGCTTGTCTAGAGAGGTACTTCAGTCAAGGCATGCATTTCACTTCACTGCAGAATTACAGGTAAAATGTTACTTAAAGGCAACTTCAAAGAGTTGATGATGTTCATTATAAGAGTTTAACTAATAGTGTGCCACAAATTGAATGGTAGTAGCTAGGCCTAAGAAAGCATCACACTCTCTGAGGGAAGCTTAGAAAAGTAGGTTTAAAACTGTTCTCTTCAGCTTTAAAGTCCCGACCTGCTACTCAGTCTTCTCAAAGAAAGTCAGAGTGAAGTTACACAAACAGAAATCAGCCCCAGCAGGCTGAGCAAGTGGTCAGTGACTACTTCAATACTACCATTTCGTTGTTTTGTGTTAATTTCAACTGAAGTTCACATGAGAAAATCCAAGGCCTCTCCCCTCCTCTGCTTTTTGTCTTATCAGTCCAAAATTCATATTAATACATTGTCCAGTCAACCAACAAACTTGAACATAGTTCAAGTTACAGCTAAAGATACTGTACCTCCTTTAAGCCAGGAAAACAGAAAAGCCACAGTGTCTGTGTAATACACTGAACAAGCACATTCAGCAGTACCAACTGCTGTGATTCAGTGTTTTGTTCAGTCAGCTTTATGCCTGATCCTTTAAGCCCTCCTTCCACTTCCCCACAGAAGTCACAAGACAAGTATGCTAGTTGTTAAAACATTTGACTGTCTTGGGATTTCCTGAACAGCTGACTACTCTACATAACTGAATAAAGCGGAGCTGCAGGTTGTCTCACACAACATACTGCAATCTAAGTGCTTCCTACCACCTCTGATCCACAAAACACTCGAAGATCATTTTTTTTCAAGCAGGGTTGTACTTAGATCACTGATGTTTGACATACAAAAATCCTTTCACTCACTGGAGATTGCTCCAGTGATTTACAGCATCCATCAAGTTTAAATTTTGATAATGCATTTTAAACACCAACTAGAACAACCCCAGGTCACCATACAGCTCAATCATTCCATAGCCATAAATGGTGAAACTTGAACATCTTTGAAAGGACTGTATAGACATAATCACATTAGAGCAATGCTTCTCATGGGAAAATGGTTTTCCTACTGAAGCCACAGTCCTCACATAGGGAGCTCAGACACAATTCACCTGCATCTTTTCAGAGAAGTCAGCAAAGGCATCATTTCTGTGCAACTGACCCTCCCCTTCACTCAAACCTGGTCCTATAGCAACATCAAGGCTTTAGCTTGACATCACAGACACAAAATACAATGCTACATAGAGGCTGATATTCTATCCAACACAAACAAGACGTGAACTATTTGCTAAGTCAGGGAATACCTCAGGCATCACTTTAAACATAGCTACTTAATAGTAAAAATTAGAGGAGCCTTCCTGCCTGTGTGTAAAGGGCTCCACAGTTCTACCTTTTCACAGCACTGTAACAGCTCCCTTGTGAAATAAGATAATTCAAGGGACTGTAACTGCACTATAGCAGTTTTGCCCTCCTTAACCACAGGCAAGACTAGCATCCCAGACGACAGCATTTAATCACGCAAGAACTCTGTAGCCGTCACAGAGCACTCACCGCCCTTCACAAGTCACTAAAAGTAACTGTCCACAAACCTGTGCCCACACTACAGGCCCTGCTCTCTAGGGTGAGGCTACCTTAGAAGGTTGACAAGATTTGCAGGAAAAGTGACAGTGCGCCGCAGCTCCCAGTTCCTAGAGGTAAGCCTCGGGGCGGGAGGGGGACGCGTCGCTCGTTCCCTAAGGACCGAAACAAGCTCACGGGAAGAGAGAACACGCGAAAGGAGACAGGGGGGCCATTAGTGGCAGCAGCCTTCTGAGAAGCAGCCACAGCGCTGCCCTACCGGGCTGAGACACGAAACCGGCCAGGCACTTCCCACCGCGGGACACGAGGCAAGGCCCGGCTACGTAGGGGCGCCGTGCTCCCGGTAGCCGTCGGCGCCTCCCTTTATGGCCGCGGTAATGCGAGGTACGGCTCCGCGCACCAGGCCACCGCGTCACAACCCGAAGACCCGGCACACGACACTCACTCTACCCACGGGATCCCGACTCCTTAACGCAGGCGCCGGCGCCGCCACCGCGGAGCATTAAATAGCCCCGGGCCGGCCCCGCCCCACGCAGCGCACGGCGGTGGCCAATCCCCGGGCAAGCAGCGGGAGGGCCGTGGCCGCGCGCAGCCCGGGGCGGAGCTTTGCTGTACGACGGGGCGGGGCCGCGTCCTGTGGCGGCGAGGGCCGCTCTCCAGCACCCCCAGCGGCCGCGCTGAGCTACAGCGGGGATCGCGGAGTCACCGGGTCTCCGTCCTGCGTGGGGCCGCTACCACAGGGTACTCCACTGCTAATGAGCACCCCAGTGCTTCTGCAGTGATGAGCAAGGGCATAAGTAATGCCAAAGAAATATAAGAAATAATATCAGAGATAATAAGAAGGAGTATAATATGGGCAAATGGAATATGGGAGAAATTCGGGAAAACTAAGCCAGACCCTGTCTGGACAACTGCACGATTCCAGTCGGGTGGAAGTGTCCTTATGACCTTCCTACATTTGTTGTTTAGAAAGATTAGATATATTTAGACAGGCAGGGTCTGTACATGGGCCTGGGCAATCCCAAGCGCAAATAAAGGTTGGGCAATGAATGGATAGAGAACAGCTCTGCAGAGAAGTCTTTTGGGAGGGTGAAGGGGGTGGATGAAAAACTGAATATGAGCCAGAAACCTGCATTAGCAGCCCAGAAAACAGATCACACCCTGGGCTGCATCAAAAGAAGCCATAAGTTTAGGGGTGGTGATTCTGCTTCTCCACCTCTGCTCTAGCGAGATGCCACCCGCAGCACTGTGTTTTGCTCTGGACGCCCCAGCACAAGGTGCACATGGAACTGCTTGAACAGGTCCAGAGAAGGACCACAAAGGGGTCATGAGACTGGAGTACATCTCCTATGAAGACAGGATGAGTTGGGGTTGTTCATCGTGGAGAGACCTTATGGCAGCCTTCTTGTACCTAAAGCAGGGATACAGGAAATATGGGGAATGTGGTGATTGTACAAGCGGAAACAGTTTTAAACAAAAAGAAGGAAGACTTAGACCAGATATCAGGAAGAAATTCTCCACCATGAGAGTGGTGAGACACTGCAACGGATTGCCCAGACAAGTTGTGGATGCCCCACCAAGAAGCATTCAAGGCCAGGTTGGATGGAGCTTTGAGAAACCTTGTCTAGTGGAAGCTATCCCTTCCAATTCAAAGCATTCAGTGATTTAGATGTGGTGTAGATAGATTAGATAGGGAAAGTTTAATATGAGCAGTAAGATGCAAAAGCAAAGTCACATCACCTAGTGAAGAATTTCCTTAGCTCCTTACAACATTGGAAAGGCATAAAGCCATTCCAAGTACAAAAAGATGAAAGTTCAGGTAAGGTTTACTGTCACCCTGCTCCTGACCTAAACGAGCCAAGTCCTTATAAGAGGGGAACTGCAGAAGCTGCTTCTGTCTGTGAGCAGTTGAATAGCTTTGATACATACACGCTGTTAACCATGGATGGATGGAATAATGTGGTAACTTATGTTGCTTTATAGACATTCTTAAAAGAACTGTAAAAATGGAGATTGGCCACAAGCTGTAGTAAAAGTATTAGTTACCTGAATTGCTAAGGTTCACCACTCATACTTGTTGGATGGTGTGGTACTTGGTGCCACACTGGAAAAGTGCTGATAAAACTTGCTGAAAACATGAAGGCAAGAGATGGAATCAGGACACAGAAGGAAAATGGAACAACATGCTGACCCTGAGCATTGCAGAAATAAAGCTGGGAGCTCATGAGCTGGAAATGACTGATAAGGAGTGTAACTCACTAGTTGCTCATGGGAGGTTTCTGAGCTACTGGGAGCTGCCATGAGAGAAAACAACATAATCTCAGAACTCAGCAGGTGTGGATGGGGGCTGAGGCAAGTGCTAAGACCTTGTGCAAGGCTATGGTGATTGTTATTCCGTGTGGGCTGCCAGGCACAGCTCCAGTCACCCATGGATGATGAATTGAAGCCATAACAGCAGGTCTCTGGAGGCCACTCAGATGGCCAGAGAAATGAAGAGTCTCTGAGCATACAAATCTGGTTTAAGTAACCTATAGGAAAGATTAAGGAAAAACATCAAGTGTGCTTTACACTGGGGTTAATGCACAGAAGGAGGAAAATAGTTACTGATTGTGGCCATAAGGGCATCAGGGGCATCCCTTGCCCTGAAGGCTTGGCCATCTGGGCTAAAGGCAAGCCCAGGATGGAGTAGTGAGGGCTGTCCTGTTCATTGGTGATGGCTTCCTGGCAGTACATGGGAAGACTGCATCCAGGGCTGCCCTCAGCTCATGGGATCTGCTTTTGGATGGGCTGCCAGCACTTGGCCCAGCTGAGCTACAGCTCCTGCCCCATCACAGTCCTGCCTGACCTGGTCACAGGTTGTGCTGGGCAGGGCATTCACAGGCGCACGCCCAGTTGCCCACCCTGGCCTTTGCCTGGCCCCAGGGAGGTGTTTGCTGCTCAAAGCTTGGGCTGCCCCACTGACCACAGATGCCTGGGTCTTGGGTGAGAGATGGCATGGGCACTGGCTGCCAGACCCTGCTCTGACACACCCCCATGGTGACTTACCACTGCTGCCAGTGCCCCAGACCCTGGGGAGCCCCTGGCATCATGACACCTGGCACTGCTAGGTGTGGTGGAAGGGTAGATGATCAAATCTACTGCACATGGACAAACAGAGTGCAGAAACTAGAAGAAAGGTTTCTATCCACAGTTACATTAGGAAAAAACTTGTCCAAGAGCAATGGGGGAAAAAATTATAAAAAAGGAAAAGAAAATGTTTCTAAAAAGCAGTTGCATTTATGAAAGGTATTATGTGACATGGCATAAGATGATTCCTGGTGATCTCCTTCCATTCCTGTGTTCCTACAAGGACAGAATTTTTTGGTACCTTTTTCCTATATCCAAAGCAAACTCCACAAACCAAAAATATGAATTGAGGACTACAGCTGAAAAAATCCAAAGCATTAGGGAAGCACACAGTGTAGCCTACTGTTTTTATCAGAGTCTTCTACCTGCTCGTGTTGATCTAAAATCCACAAAGGATTATGTGAAGAACAAACACAGAAAGCACACAGCAGCTTACCCCAGTGAAAACAACAACTTTTTGGAAAGATAACAGGCCCAATTATCAGCTTTGAGTGCCTTGTAAATTGTCTTTAAGGAAATGCAGTTCTGTTTTACAAGGATGGTAATCTGGAGGTGAAAAGAATATATGCATACATAAGAATCCTTTGGGAAGGGGTTTAGAAAGGAAGGATAGGAAAAGACACATCTATCAGAAATGGCTTAGAGGCAGAGGATGACAAAGCAAGGTACTTTATAAAGAAAATAGGATGTTCAGCCTTATCCAGGTGAAGCTATCTAAACATCTAAGCTGCTCTATTTCTTTCTTCTTTTTTTTTTTTTTGGCATTGTTTTGATTTTTTTTTTTCCTAGAGAAATAACTTGTAGGTACTTTTGCCACTGAAAACATTAAAAACATTGAAAACATTAAAAAGCTATAACTTAGTTGTCTTTATACTCTATATCGTATCTTGCTATTTTCTTGATGATGGAGCAGGTCCAGAGTAGGGCCACAAAGATGATCAGGGGATTGGAACACCTCTGCTACAAGGACAGGCTGAAGGAGCTGGGGTTGTTCAGCCTGGAGAAAAGAAGGCTTCAGGGAGACCTAATAATAACCTTCCAGTACCTGAAGCAACTGTCACGGGTTGGAGTGGATCCCTCTCCCAAGAACTTATTGTGTATCTATCTGCCCTAGAGAGAGAAAATTTTCTGCACGCAACAGCTTTTGGACTGGTGACAGTAAATTGTAAAGTGATAGCATATGAAGGGTGCTTGAAACTGGAATTCTTCACTGATTGCTTTAACCCCTTCTGAACTTAAATGTGTCCTATGCATACCACACTCCTGTACACACACCTTCATGGGCATTTTGACTCCATTAACATAGTTTACCTTAAATACAGTAAACCGAACGATGCCTTGAAAGCTTCAAGATAACAATTTCTGTGGGGTCATCTTCTTTTTGCAATTTCAAATGCACAAGAATTTTAAGTGTGCTGCCTTCTTCAGGTTGTGCAGATGGGTGTGAGATAGTCTAGCTGTCATGTCCTGCAGATTCACTGAGGTCTGGATTCTCTTTTTTCCCAGGTGCTTCACAAGATAGATGGGTGTTCCATACAATCAACAAGCATTGCAGGCCTCATGAAATCAACATAAAGTACCAGAGCACTTTTATGAGGAGAAAAAAAAAATAAAATTAAAGTACATGTTAACCCTGTTCTTATAAGACCATGGCCCCAGCAAATATCTCATTACAATGTTAAATAACATGCTTCTATTCAGCTATTAAGAGGTCATCAGGCTCTGATATTTAATACACCTAAGTAGCTTGGTGTAAGATTTATGTTCTTTGACACCTTGTACTAACCCTAGCTGGGTTTTGTATCCTCCCTGCAGATGTGTGTGTTAACATATAGACTCTGTGGGATGAAGTCCATAGCCATCTGAAACACATCAGGTTTTCCTCCAAATTCCTTCCCTCCTCCTGGT
This sequence comes from Eubucco bourcierii, assembly GCA_013396675.1. Taxonomy (NCBI): domain Eukaryota; kingdom Metazoa; phylum Chordata; class Aves; order Piciformes; family Ramphastidae; genus Eubucco; species Eubucco bourcierii. The sequence continues at coordinate 203,172 of VWZE01011490.1, forward strand.
ATGAGAGATATCAGAGATAATGACAAACTGGAACAAATTAGATGTGGACAAACTGGACTCAGTGGTGGCAGCAGAACACCAAGATGGTTAAGTGGGATGGAGAATGTGATGTTTTGAAATGGTTGAGAGATGGGTTTGGTCAGCTTGAAGATGAGAACACCAAGTGGAATCAAATGGCTGTGTATTATTAACTAACTGAAGAGTTTAGATAAGGAGACAGATCATCCTTAGAAGCATACAGCAAAATGACAAGAGACAATGATCACAAGGGACAACAAGCAGAGTAGATACAACATGTCAAGGTGGAAGTGTCTGAGCACTAGAATAAGTTGTTCTGGAGGGTGTGGAGTTTTCATTCAGGGAGACATCTAGCAGGGAGCAGCAGGGTACATAAGACACGTGGAAGCAGTTTACTTTTTGCTGCAGAACCTTGTGGGATAGAGAACTGCAAAACTAAGCTTGGGGTTTGCTCTGGTCCATGAACAGGTGACTGCTTTCTGGGTTACTCACTGCCATCTGATCACAAGATCTTTCCTGGGAACAGAGCAGATTACTGTTTGCATTGAATCCAGCAGGAGATAAAGTCTATGGGCCAAATCCAGTGGTGGAGTGACACCCACTTCTGGTGGGTTTGACTTTGTTGACTGAAGGTGCATTAAATTGCTTATACCTGGAAATTGCCCCACTGTAGACATTCCAGCAATGCAAGCCTCACCTATGACCTCTAACTTTTCAAACCAAAGTGGCAGGAGCAATGTGGCCTCACAACCTAAATTTGTTTAGAGGAATAACACTGAACTAAACCAAATCAAAGTAACATTTGCTGTCATGGCTTTTTTTTCAGTCAGAAGTATGACTCCATAAGCAATAGTCCTCTGGCCTCCACAAAAGCAGGGCTGCCTGTGTGACCTACACAATTGTAGAATGATGAATACTTTAAGTATGTTCATGATCTTCCTAATCTATATATATACATATATATATATATATGTGTGTGTGTGTGTGTGTGATATGGTAATTAACAAGTTTGATATTAATAAGCTTTCTCCAACAAAAGAATCACTGTTTTCTTCCTCAAAAATCAAAATAATTAATTAAACTACAGGGCAGATTCACTTCACCCAAGTAGAAAACCCTACTGTTTGTATGAGAGCACAGTGTGGGGTGCTCGTGTGCCTGAGTCCCTGGTCAGAATTCTGTTGGCATGTGCCATGTCCCTGCATTGGACTATGTATCCAGCATTTACTGTTGTGGACCAAGTTGTGGATGCAGAGGAGTGCTATGATTGTGACAAGAACTGAATCTAAGTCCAGAGTCCTGGTCTTGTGATCCTTCTTCCTATGTGTGCATAATGAGGGACCAGTATGAAATGAGGCTTGTGCAGCTGATCAGCCCACGTAATAGTAAATACTGAAGGACTATTCTCTCTCCACTCCTTCCCTTCCTCTGCTACACCATTTACTGACTGCTCTTTTGTCCTCTCCAGTGTCCTCTCAATATACTCAGCCTGGCAAGTGGAGGATTTATATTCCCAGGAATCACCCTTTGGCTCTATCCAGTCCAACTCAGAACAAACATCTGCATTGATCCCTCATGAGACCCCACAGGGTTGAGCTACTGTGCAGCAGACAGATGAGCCTGCCTGAGAGGGCAGGTACTGTTCCCTCTTCTGATTGCTGAAGCACAGATGAAAAATTGGTGGGAGAGGCTGCTAGGAAATTGTTCTTCACTAGAACCTTGGAACCTGGCTCACAAACTGCAGAGCAAACATATCTTGTAAAGTCATTGAGCCCCCAAATGATTGCTTGCTGAAGTGTTAGTCCAGCTGTGCCAGGGTTCTAAAAGGAATAAAGAGCCACCTGTGCCTCTTTGTACAATGCCTGTTCATCCACCTAGAAGGCCCTAAAGCACTCTGTGCTTCTACCTGTGTGTCCTGATGCTCTGCATTAATGTAAGGCAGTAGTTCAAATGGGAGCAGTTGGATATATGTTATGTAACAAGCAAGTGTAATAGACAGGCAAGCAAAGGGTCAATAGCCTGGCTAGATATGGTCTGACTGCAAATGAGAACCACAGCCCTTGGAGACTGCTTCAGGCCAGCACTTTATTTTGGAGTGACCACAGAGCCCCAGTGCCAAACCCTTTACCCTTTTGCAACTTAATCTCAGCTACCGTGTGTTTCATCCAACACCGTGCCCAGTTTATCCACTCCGACAATGCACAGAACATGCTATGTGCATAAGGAGATGTCATTTTCAATTTCTCTTTGAGTATATTTTGGAGTGTTGTGAGACTTTGTTTTGGTCCTTTATAAGTTGTTGAATTGCCAAAGTGGAAGAGAAACGTTAAAAAGACTTGGCTGGGGCCGCATGCTCTCGTCAATGAAATGGCTCTTAAGTGCTTCCCCAGATGGAATTTTCCTCCAGGACTGCAGCTCTGCAGGACTTCAATGTCTGTTGTGGCTTCACCATGGTTCCTTTCCCCACCCTCTGGTGAATCTCCTCTCTTCCTAGACTGAGGGCCATATCCAGATCAATGCAATCCTTGGTTTTCATTTTCAGAGTCTCACTAGGAGTTCTTTTGGTTAGAACATGTGTCTGTGCATCTGTACAGCACGGGCTGAGGACACACTTTACTTACATGCAGGAAGCAGAGAGTCACAAAACCAGTTATTAAATACTGTCTAAGAATGGCAACTCTGCATATTCCTCCTTTTAGGTACCTTACTGTAAATCAAAAGTAATTCCATTTCAGAAGAATCCTTTTGCGAAGGGTGTGGAAGAAGGATTCCTACAGCCCACAAAGTTTTCTGAGAAGAGGGATGACTTGGTAGATAATTACTAACTAAGAGTAGAAAGGGAAAATCACTGAAGAATAAGGAGAAGTGAAAAAAGAAATCAAGTGCGGGAGAAAATGTGGTTGTGTTAAAGTAAAATGACAGAAAACAGAAGGCAGGAAAGAATGACAACACATAACTTTGGAAAAAACTAAGTAATGCCAATTTAATTATAAGAAGTTCTGGAGCAGGAGGTTTATTACACAAAGGCATTTCCCAAACTTTTATGATGTTCTACTCTTCAGAAAAAGAACAGAATTTGTACTATCCATTGCAAAAGTGCAGAGAGGAACAACTGGGAAGCTGACTTACATGGACATTTTTGTAACCATGCACCCTTAAAGCCAAAAGATATTTATACTGCCAAAGCCAACTGAAAACCATGGGGTGAGTTCTGCTAACAGCAGTGACTGCTGACTCCAGCCCATACCAAGTTAAGTTTGTTCAAAATATATGTTATTGCCTCATAAAGTGTTTCTCAGCCAGCTTTGTTTCTCATCGAAGGACAGCTCACAAAACCCATTGTGGCCTGATGGGAAGAGCTGACTCAATGCCAGATTTTAAAATAGCATGGCAAGAGAGAGAGGAGGACTGTTACATCTCCTGAAGTAACCAAGTGAAGTCTACCAAGTAAACCATACACAGCAGTGTGGCTTTGATCAGAAGCGAATGTTCTCTTTGTGTAAGGAAGTGCATTGCACAATGAATACAGAGTATCCGCCTGCAGTCCTGTGTGCAGTTCTGGAGCCCCCAGCACAGGAAGGACATGGAAGTGTTGGAGCAGGTCCAGAAGAGGCCACGAGGATGATGAAAGGGCTGGAGCAGCTCTCCTATGAGGACAGGCTGAGAGAGTTGAGGCTCTGCAGCCTGGACAAGAGAAGGCTTCCAGGAGACCTGATAGTAGCCTTCCAGTATCTGAAGGGGGCTACAGGAAGGCTGGGGAGGGACTACTGACAAGGTCTTGCAATGACAGGACAAGGGGAATGGGTTTGAACTGGCAGAGGGGAGATTTAGACTGGATGGGATGTCAGGAGGAAGTTCTTTACAGTGAGGGTGGTGAGACACTGGCACAGGTTGCCCAGAGAGGTTGTGGTTGCTCCCTCCCTGGAGGTGTTCAAGGCCAGGCTGGACGAGGCCTTGAGTAACCTGTGCTAGTGGGAGGTGTCCCTGCCTATGGCAGGGGGTTGGAACTAGATGATCCTTGAGGTCACTTCCAACCTTACCATTCTATGATTCTATGATTTTGCCTACTGAAGAAGATCTGGAAAACCACTTCTGAGGCTTCTCAGACATAGACAACTTCACTCCAAGCAGGAGACAATGCTGTGTTGCTACATCTGTATAGCAAACTTGGTTGGACTCGATGATCTCTGGAGGTCCCTTACAACTCCTAACATCCTGTAATTCTGTGACCCCTCAAAAATAGACCTGGCTGCTAGACCCACTCAAGTTCCTAGAGGATACTTCTATGTAAGAGGAGGAACATCATATAGCAGTGACACTGCTGCTGCTGCTCAGCCAGCTGGACACGATGCCACCTGCCAACTTCTTGCTCAAGAGTAACACAAGGGAGTCACTCACAAGGATAAGTATTTCACCTTGGTATAATTATGAAAGATCTGCTGTAAGCAGTGCAGCAACTAAATTGTCCACTCATCCCTAAGAACATGTCATACAACAATGGATGCAAGCAAATTAACATTACCTGAAGAGAAGCTACTTACTTGCAAAGAGTGACAGAAAATTGAATTTCACAAATGGGTTGTCTGGCACTTTGCTCCATGCCCAGCCACTCATTGGTCACAAAGAAACTGCAACAGAGATCTTCAAAGAAATAATCGAAAGTAAGTTGCAAGAAACTGATACTGAGAGTCATCCATCATCCTGCTAATCCTCTTCTCTCCTTTTTTTTTTTTTTCTTGTCTCCCCCCCCCCNGGCCTTGAACACCCCCAGGGAGGGAGCAGCCACAACCTCCCTGGGCAACCTGTGCCAGTGTCTCACCACCCTCACTGCAAAGCACTTCCTAACATCCAGTTTCAATCTCCCCTCTTCCAGTTCAAACCCATTGCCCCTTGTCCTGTCATTGCAAGACCATGTAAATAATCCCTCTCCAGCCTTTCTGTAGTCCACTTCAGATACTGGAAGGCTACTATCAGGTCTCCTGGAAGCCTTCTCTTGTCCAGGCTGCAGAGCCCCAACTCTCTCAGCCTGTCCTCACAGCAGAGAAATCAAGAAACAGATGTATCCACTTGTAAATAAACTGTGGCCTGTCACATGTGATGGCTACATTTAATTTGTTTTTTAAATGAACAGCAAACAAAAAGAAAAAAAACCCTAACATAACAATCAGTAAAATGCTACAAGTTCAGATTTGCTTATGTGAATAGAAATCAAGAAAGATTCCCTCTGGAAAGTTTAGGCACAGTCTACAAAACCTTTACATGCAGTATCGAAAGCATCCACTTGGTGGTCACTTGTTCCTGCAATGGAGATGCTTTTTTCCATCTCTAAGAATCAGTTATTTGCTTTCCATTTCCCTCCTAGTAACAGAGGGCTTGCAGCCCTCTGGAAACACCTAGGCTGCATTTTTAAATCTATGCAGGTAGGTAGGCCTTGGCTCTCTGAGATCAGTCTGCAAGTGAAATAAAATCAGCCTGGTGCAAATTCCTAATACAAATTAATTTCAGACAGTCTGAAGTGATATAGCTACTCTGGTTTTAATCTATATGTCAACATGGTAATTTTTCTGACAGTATCCAAGCCTGAGAAACTTCTTAATCAGTCCTCTGCAATATATAATGTATTCATTACACTAGACAAGATGTCACCTAACTCACTCTTTTGAGCTAGTACATGTCTAGGTGATTGCAGCCCTCTGGATGCCATAGATAGGTTGTGCAAAATAGTCTCCTTGATTGAATGACTTCAGATCACTCGTGTAAATAACAGCACAATGCAAGAGGTCACAGGGAGTTAGCTTATTACATGGTGTTTTAATTTCTACATAACCTTAAGTCCAGCTTCAAAATATTTCTGCAATTGCTTCATATTCTCGTAAAGAGAGGCTACAAAGAGCCAGATTCAGTATTGGTATGATGAGATCACTTGGCCTGAGCTTGAGATGAAGAATAAATACTGCATATAGAAAGACTTGGAAAGGACTGCAGCGTGTTCCCCTCTTTGTTCTCTCTTTCATGCACTGTGGGCAGACATTTCCCCTTTTCACATGCATAGACAGGCAAATAACACCACACACAGTGGCAGATTCCATTGGAGAGCATCCTCTTAGACTAGAGAAACTGCCAATGAGTCGAGAACTTGTTTGCCAATCCCAGGCAAGACAATTCCACTTATAATTCCACTTATAAACTGATTAAGCTTCACTTTACAGCTAATTAAGCTATTTTCTCCTGTTGGTGAATAGACAAGCAGACACGAATAGTAAAGAATGCAGCAGAGAAGCAATAGGCAATGCAGTGTTGGGCATCATCTTTGTTACGTGGACAAAAGCTCCAGAATATATTTGCATCTTGACTGTTCCATCTAATCTGAAGAATTAGAAGTAAACCACAGTCAGCTGTACTCATTGCCAAGGTATCTCACTGGCTTCTTCAGGCAATGCTGCTTCCAAATGAGAGGGGAAAACTGGCATGAGGCTAGTATGGAGATTAGCTGGAAGGAGTGAAATCTAAAAAGGAAGGAGAAAATAAGCATCTTTGGTTTTCATGAGCAGCTCTGCCTAAGAAATAACTGCTGCAAATAAAAAGCAAACAGGACAAAACACATTACAAATTCTTTATTCTATGTATACATGGGAAAGTTTGTTTGTTTGTTTTTCTGTCTAAACACTTTCCCTTGTTTAAAATCGTTTATTACTCCAGCCTTTTCCCTTGTCCACAAAGCTAAACTCTGTATTTTATCTTGTGCCATTTTGCTGCTTCTGTTTTGCAACGTGATCCAATAAACTCACTGCCTGCTGGTGCAATAAAACTTCTGTGAGTAGCTTGCAACATATTCTTTTTGATTAATGGCATAAATGAGAAAATGCATTTGGATTCCTCTGGTAGACTCAGTGCTCTGCAGGGGCATTTTGCTGCCTAAAGGACATGTTCAAACCCATGTCAAACCTTGTGATGTTTTTCAGCAGCTCAACTTTGCCACAGGAAATCAGAAAGAAATATTTATATGCTAAAATACATTTTCAAGGTGGATTTGAACAGCACTTGAAAGTTTCCTGAGCTTCTATCAGGAAAATAGGAGATTCATGTGTGTCCTGTGATAGATTAGCAGACATGTATTCTATTTCCACAGATAGCTTTGTGCTAATCACAGAAGGTGATGAAATAAATCAAATGGAACAAAAAGTGCTAATGAACCAGTTTTACATTTCATTATCTTGAGTGCCAAGGTAGTTCTCAATGACTGATTTTTATTTTTAAACTCTTGTAATGAATTAAGTAATTAGACAAATAAAGACTATTAGCCTAACCCAGAGAAATGTGTGGGCTCAGCAGTTCCTGAGGCTGAGGATTCCTCACAATGCTGGCTTCAGGAGCTGCTGAGCCCATACATTGGTGGAGAGCACAGGTAGACACCATGCCAGGCTCCTCCACTTTGGCTGTGCCAAGGCACCTTGCTTCTGGCTAGTAAAGCCTCTCGTTATTCCAGCTCTCAACTGTCAGCAGTGATGTATGATTTTGTGATGTGCCCAACACAGTGATGAAAAGGAGACCAACCTGATGTTGTCATTGTGCTCTAAGCAGTAATTCAAACCTTTTGACAATTTAATTGGGTAGGAACAAATGCAGTTAGTCCAGGTTTACTTTTACTGCCTTTGATATCACATCCTTTAATTTAGCTTCTACTAATTAATTTTCACCAAGCTTAATTCCCAGTTAAAATTAGAATAGGGATATCACTTCCTTTAGGAATACAGGAACATTACATGAAATAGTCACATTTTAATATATACAGAAAGCAAAGTTTCTCTGATGCAGAGAGGTTTTTTTCAAGGGAAAATTGCTATGGGGCAGAGAGATTCTCAGATGCATATTTTATAGAGGATGGGCTAGAATTAACTCTGTTAGTCTGAAGAACCTTGAAGTTTAGGGGCATCTAAAACTAGCTTTGAATTTTGCAGATAGCAACAGATTGTTATTAAAGGCTAATGCCCCTGATCCTAAGTCACCTGGGCTTTTATCTTTTACTAAACTCAAACTTTCTGGGTCAATCCTTGATCCGTTCTGAAGATGTCTATGCACATGTCTGTATGTATACAGGTACATACATGAAGATGTGTGTGTATACACACACATATTTAGCAGATTTGTCCAATCTTTCACTCCCACTGAAGTCAGAGGGGTATTTAAAAGTTCAGAGACTGAACAAGGAGATGCAAACCCTTTCCCCTGTTTGAATGCTCTACTGAAATCTTTTGGGAACACCAGGCTTTATTGCCTGAAAATGCCTCCAATGGGATCTATCATAACATGAAACAGTTAAACAGTCTGGTGTGAATGTCATGCAACTTGCAGTTGCTTTGTTAGATTTCTTTCATGTTGTAATTTTATTTTTTTATTAAAACCATTAAAAATTTATTAAAGCTGTATTAAAAACTGTTCTTATTCACTTAGCCCATTTCTTCTTATTCCAACACTTCAAAGCAGCAGACACCCGTATGTTAAAGGTGGAATTGCACTTGCCACGTGTGGAAGCTGTTCCCAAAACAAAGGCAAGCATGTGGGCTCCTCACACATCCCAAAATCCAGCAAATCTTCACTGGTGGGTTTCACTGATAAGTTTCACCCAGAAACCTACAGGTGCTGCCTGCTGGGGCAACTACCCTGATCCAACTGCAGGTAGACAGTGGAGGCACATAGCTGGGGTGAAAATGGGGGCAGGAGTGTTTCCTTCAGCAGCCATTTCCAATTAGATCATCTTATCTGCAGTATCACTTTGCACCTGTGATGTGGAGACATGCGATACGGCTGAGCCAGCGGGACAGTCCTGCCTCCTGCATCCCACAGTGCCTGGCCCTGCAACACACCTGCCACAGATCTCCCAGCATGTCTGGTGACATCCTCAGGACTTCCTAACCCATCTGAGGATAATCTCAGCAAAGGACCACTTCATCATTCTCTGCCCTGTTAGCGAGATAACTCACTGGACACATCATTTCTTGGGGAGAGGATTGCATCAGGCAGGAGAGACCAAGAGGAAAATGGGAACAGTGGAAAAGGAGCAGGAAAGAACATGTTTATTTCTTTCCTTAGCAATTAGAGCAGCTCAGCCATGATGCATAACCAGATCTGGTCTCCATATTTTGTTCCTAGATCAAAGATTTGGGTTTAGAGCTTTAACTACCACACAAATGATACACATACAGAATTTCACAGAGACTAAATAATAATACATAATACGCCCCATCCCTGGAAACATTCAAGGCCAGGATGGATGGGGCTCTGAGCAATCTGATCTAGAGGAAAGTATCCCTGCTCACTGCAGCAAGGTTGGACTACATGATCTTGAGAAGTCCCTTCCAAGCCAAACTACTCTGTGATTCTACAGCAATAGCCTTTGGGAATGCTGACACAGGGAAGCCAAGGTCCACACTTTCAAAAATAAAAAAAACACAGAATGTTGATAGTGCCTAAACTATTATCCAGACAGCTCAGGACCAAGGAGTAGGAAGATATTCTGATGTTTGCCTTTTCTCCACCGTCTGCATCTCTCTTTGATTTTGGATACATCCCTCCTCACCTCAGAATTGTTCCACACATCAGTACAGCAGATTTGAAGTTTTCCCTCCTAGATGGCAGCAGCAGTTGGTGGTGTTTGACCATGTCCAAGCCTAACTGGTACTCTCTGAAAAGGAATGGCTAAGCAAGTCTCCCTCTTGCCCTTCCCCACTCAGTGACCTAAGAATTTCCAAATGAACAACCACAACTGGTCAGAGTCAACTTCTGAAAGTATTTTGTATCAGACTGAGAAACAGAATTGGAGTTTTCAGTTTCTAGTAGTGCAGTCAGTCTTTCCTGCTTGCTACATTCCCAAGAAACAGATTCTATCACCAGTGCCTCAACAGGAAGCTTCCTCTTGGTAAAAGGACTGGGGGGCAAACAAGCAGATATAAAAAAGCTGGCCACAGACAGCCCCTACAGGTGAAGAAATGGTGTGGTGAAGGGAAGAGCAAGCAGAACACACTGATGATGCAAGATGTGGATGATGCCTCCCAGACTCTTGGGGGATGAAAGTGAGTTTGCTTTTCTTGAATCCTCTTCCCCACTGCTAGGATGCTGTAATGTTTTCAGCAGTGTTTTTATCTTTCCATTTCCTTCTCTTTCATAGTTTGACATTTGCTTTGAAGGACTATTTCAAGCAGTAGCAGAGAACTGTACTGACCAGGCACCTGTGCTCTTCCCCTTGCTGTTCTGAAAGGTAAAATTCCACCATGTCAATAGACATATCTTTCTTTTTAACAACATGCAGTGGGAAATAGTTTCCATTAAGTTGGACGTGATGGTACAGAACATATATCCCTGAATCCATCTCTCCAACAGTGAACTTCCCTTTTTAACCTTGCATTAACATACTAACAAAGTGCACACCAGAGCAATTTATACAAGATGCACGTTAAAATAAGTCTGTTGAATTATTCTGCAAATCTCCATCCATGGGCCACATTCTCCTGTTCTTACTCATTTTGGTAAACAATTTATTCTCTGACTGGCTTCATTAACTGCAATTTATCTTCCTGCTATGGGATTGCAAGTAGCCTGAGGTAACCAACCACATGAGGGAAAGAAAATTAATTTGGTCCTTTTTCATCACACCTGACAGTAAACCTGAATCAGACACCTTTATTACATCGGGTTGTACTTGAGAATGTGAATTTTCCCATTGAAAACCGTGATAGGGAGATGCTACGAAGTGGGAGTCAAGGGAGAAAAAACTGACTGTGGTGGTCTGAACAGTGAACATCTGCACCTGGACTAAGGAAAGGATGCCAGGATCTTGCTTGCCTCACAGGAACAAACATCTGGGTCTCTGACCCCTTAGAAACGTTAAGAGTGTCAAACTGCAGTGTCGGCTGTCTCATGGAGCTGACCTCTCCTCAGAGAGCGGCATAGCCACAGATACTGTCTCTGCCCGAGGGCAGGGGAGCAATTCATTCTCCCCAGCACTCGCGCACCCCGCGCACCCTGCCCCGGTTTGGCGCTGTGTTCCGTGGGGCCGCTCCGTTGGCTTCCTCCTGCGGCTGCCGAGGGGCGTGGGGGTGCGAGGCAGGAGCCAGCCGCAACCCCGCGGCCGGGACGGGCTCTGGAAACTGCTAGAGTCGAGGGGTAACCCAGCGCGGCCGTGCCGGGGGTTGTGCTGGTGAATGGTCACCCTGAGTCCCTTCTCTCTCCCCCTCCCTTAGCCCTGCGTGGCGAGAACTGGACAAGTTCCTCCAGAATAAACAACTTTTTAAACTGTGGTTTTTTCCCCCCCGCATTTGACGGAAGGCGAAGCTTTCATCAGAGCGAACGTTTTGGAGTGTCGGGTAGCCGCCGGGGTATGAAAGGGTTCCCACAGCAGCCTCCATCACCCGTCAAAACCCCTTTTATTCTCGGGTGAGAAACTCAAAGGGGGAAGGAGGGGGGGAGGGGGAGGAGTGGAGCCCGGGCAGAGGTGGCCGCAGGGGCCGCTTGGCACGGGGGAGAGCAGACAAAAGCCGGCGGAGCTACGTGGCTCAAATTCAAAAGGGGCGCTCCAGTCTCCGTAAGGGCAGCACCGGCCCGGGGAGGAGAGAGGGGGGAGCTGNGGCGATGGGTGCCGATGGGGAGCGGGACAAGCATACGAGGTGGGGAGTGTGGCACCCTCAGCCACTGCCCATCGCTCGGGGACGCAGCGGTTGAAGCGGCCGCCTTGAGCCCAGCTCGGGCGCGACGATGAGGGGCATCATCGGCTTAAAGCGGCTGCGGCTCAAAATCTGGCGGCGATGCACCCTGGTGCTCCTCCTCCTTTGGGCTGCCTGCTGGATGGTGGTGAGCGCCTTACTATTCTTCCTCCACAGGAGCGTCTTCTCCGAGCGCTGCACGGACGAGAAAAGCCACCGGATCCTGGCCAGGCTGGTACGTGTTCCAGCGGGACGCGGGGCATCCTCCAGGGGCTGCCCGGCAGGATAAGGAACCGGCAGTCCCTCAGGGCTGCGAGGTACCGAGAGCCCAGGCGAGCTTCCGCCGGGGCACTCCTGCCCGGCTCCGTCCCGCCGGAGCTGCCGCATCATTGGCGCTGCCTCGGCGGGCAGGAGACTCCCTCCCTCCCTGCCTCCTTTCTCGGGGCGAGGGCAGGTGCAGGCAGCGGGCCGGCTCCGGGCATGGCGTGCGGGAGCGCTTCCTCACAGCTTTGCAAAGGGCAGCTCGGCAGCCCGCACGCTTCGAAGCGAGTGGGACCGGACGGGGTAGCGGGTGGAGAGGGAAACGTACAACCTCCCTCCAGGTTTTTGTTCTGTTTAGCCTGAAAGGTGTTTGTGCAAAAGTCTTCTCTCAGAAATGCCACACGGCTTGTAATGCTTCCTTTACGTCTGGTGGGGGCTGGCATTTAAGGTGTAGTTATTAAAAAATCAAGAAAGGACTCGAGAATAATAATAAAAATCTATCTTAAAAACAAAAACAGTTCCACAGATTTACAACCGTGTAGGAAACATTTCGAGAAGAGGAACAGCATGGGTTAATGCTTTGACTTAATCAAGGTATTTGTAGTGCCAATGGTTAGGTGGGAAGGGAAGAATTCTAATGGAAATGAAATAATCTATTACTGCAGCAAGCAAAACCCCATCGTAGGTATTCCTTAAATTCTTTATAATGAAGAGAAACTCTAGGTTGCCGTGCTGACACTCTGTTTTTAATGGCAGCGAGATACAATCTCTTTACCCCAGCAGTTAACCTAAAGCACAGCTGAGCTGGGAATTGCAGCTGAAAGAATGAATCCTGCCTATTCCCTACGTGGCTGGGAAAAGCAGAGAGATACGGAGGTGCAAGGACCAAGCTCTTCCCATCATACTTGCCAGTAAACAGATGGACAGAGACTTGTTGCTGTTCTTCAGTTTGGAGTTAGGCATCATTTCCAAAGACCGGGCAGGGATCCCGTTTCAGATGCAAGCCTTAGTTGTCTGTCACTGTATGATGGCTCAGTTTCGGATCCTCCTTCCAGAGGAGGGGTAGCTGAGATTGCTGTGCTCATCTGTGTCTGTTTCTGTAGGTGAGTCTTCAGTAGCATCGTTAAGATTTGTAAGTGAGAGTTTTCTCAGATGTCGTTAGAAAGGGATCTTCCTTCTAGTGGAACAATCAGAGAAAGAGCTCATCTTCATCAGCCCTGAAATAAGTGTTTATACGTATTCCAAGCCTGGCATGAGTTTCACAGTTATAGAAAGTGCAACTGGTCTATGGAACAATCTGGTATCTGAAGTCTTGTGCCTTGTATTAAGCCAAGTTTGACTTCCAAGAAAAACTATTTTACCAGTCATCTGTCATATTTTCAGCAGGAGATAAGATGAGCTATCTGAAGCAAATGGATGAAAACTGCATGGTTGCATACCCTTGCAAGCAGTGTTTCTGAAGGTTAACTTCCTTCTGAACAACAGGTACATTTGTGCAGGGCTGTGTGCTGCACTGGGAAGGCTGAAGTAGCTCTGGCCATTTTGCAGAGACTGAGTTTAACTCTCATAAAAACCACTTGCTCTTTCCTAACACCAGTCTCATCTTCACTTACACTGAACACACTGAACCGCAGCGATCAATTTCTGCTTTCTCTGGAGACATTGATTAATTTTGATGCCTGCCAAAACTTAGCTTAGCATTGCATTTACATAGAAGTACTTGATAACAAGTCAAGACTGTCTTGAGCCTGATGTGCACGAAAATGATGGTGGCACAGGAAGTTATTTACACTTACATAAATCCTTAGTGGGGTTTTGTGATGGTCTGGGAGTTACCTGCCACCCCCCCTCCAATAAAATCGCCCAGACTAGACTCAGCTGCCTGGAAGTTAAGGAATGAAGCTTTGTATTCACAGTTTAGCACAATATACAAGCAGATATTTACAATACATTGCAAATATCTACAGCTGTATACAGAAATATACAAGTTAAAAGTAATACAGAAACACAATACCTCTCCCAGAAATCAGGGTCCCCAGGAGGGGCTCCCAATCACCCTTCCACCTTCTTTCCACCCCTCTACTTTATCCCAGAGTCTGCCTTATATGCAAGGGGGGTTAGAAGCAGAACAATTAGTTGGGTTACACAGCAGCAAAAGCCCAGGGAGAAATCACAGACACAGAGTCTGACAGGTAGAGATACTGTTTTATCTATGTTTGTGTCCTGGCTTTTATATGTTTCAGCAAACCTATGAGTGAAGTAGAGATCACCATTTGGGTGATCTCTTTTCACAGGCCATAATCTAATTTCTCTCATTAAAATATTCCAATTAGCCTCAAACTAGCACAGGTTTACATTCATTTGAACTTTGATGTGAATTTAGACTCAGCATTTTTTAACTTCTCTTGATCGGTGTACTAAGGCTATTAAAAATTATGTAGCCAATTTTAAACTGAAAGAGATGAGTGAGTCCAAACTATTTTTGCATTTTGTGTAGTACAGCTGCTTTTCTCTCAGGCTTTTGGCTTTGTATTACTTTCATATTTTAGTTTTAAGAATCTGGCACTTAGTGCCATTCAAAGGGCACCCATTAGGTAGATTTAAAACTGTCTCATCTGCAGATCTCCAAATGCAGTCATTAAGACATGATGGCAGCGTGCATGGCCATTTATGGAAGGTTCTTCTTTTTATCAGCAACCATCACGATACAAAATCCTGTATGGTAAAGTTTGCAGTTAATACAAAGATTCCTGGGTTGGTAAGTGATAACCAGACCATCTTTTCATGACAGATTAACATGAATCACCCGGTTAAGTGTTGCAAATCCACCTAAATGTGTTTTCATACAGTAAAATTCAAGCCAGTGCACTAGGGAGCACAAGAGTACAAGCCAGGCCAATAGGATGGAAGGTGTCTTGTAAACCTCTATGACTTTGGAAAGGATGTAGGGGTCAAATAATTGCTTCAACATGAACTACTAGTGTAGAGTTTGCCTAGAAGGTTGATCTAATCTCTGAATGTCTCCAAAAAGGAGAATTAGGGGAGGGCTGTTGGCAGTCTTTGCAGGACTGGACAAGAGTGTTCCATTCTGATGTCTGTCCTTCCAAGGTTGGCAGAGAAGAAACGGGGAGGGAATAAAAGCACAAAATCCATTTGGATACTGAAAAAATTATGATAGTGGAAGGACTGGAGGGGGCTAAATTTACTTAGTGTAGTATGCTTATGACAGGTATAAAACACTAGAAGTTTGAACAGTGGGCTGAGTAATGAGAACATGAAGATGCAGTCAGTCTTTTCTGTCCACCTAGATTATAATGAACAGGAAACCAAGGAGATTTTCAAAACTGTTGAAGGACTCACAACTCACTAAATTCTGTGAGCGAAAAGACACACCTTGAAAATTGTTCAAACTTCTCGACAGCTTTTGGGGAAGCCTGTTTGAAATTCTTGCTTCCTTGGGTGTCCAGCAGAAAATGTTATTTCCGGAAGGCTGATCTGCACTTCATCACTGTGACACCAGGAGCCTCTTGGTCATGTCCTCCTTTATAGATCATAGTTTGCAAAACAGTTCAGTGTAAGAAGAATAAGATTCAAAGTCAGATACTAGGTTAATACAAGAGAAGGGATCCTCAATCCATCCGACATTAATAAGCACCCTGAGCCTGGAGTTGGACTGCAGGCTGTGAAGAGAGTACCTAAAGAACAGGATAAAGGAACTACAGTCAGTAAATCAGCCTCAGTGGAGCCCCAACTTAAATGCTTCTTCACTAAGAACAAGAAAGAAGAGCTACAGATATGTGCGTGCCTGCAGGGCTATGATGTCATTGCCTATAGCAGGGGGTTGGATCTAGATGATCTTTGAAGTCCCTTCCAACCTTACCATTCTATGATTCTATGATTCTATTACTGAGACCTGGTGGGATGGCTCCCATGACTGCAGCATGAGATTAAATGGGTATAAGCTCTCCAGAAGAGGCAGAGGAGAAGGAGAGGGGTGTTGCCCTCTGCATCAAAGACCAACTGGAGTCCCTGGAGCTCCACCTGGGAACAGATGAAGAGATGACAGAGGGTTTATGCATGAGGATTAAAGAGAATTCAAGGGAAAGTGACATCATAGTGGGGGTCTGCTAGAGGCCACCCAAGCCCTGGTTCTCATGGAAGATTTCAACACCCAGATATCTGTTGGAAGGAGAACACAGCAGGACACCAGCAATCTAAGAGGTTCCTGGACTGCTTGGGGGTGTCAGTTGCCGAAAAATTGAACATGAGCTGCCAGTGTGCACTTGCAGCTCAGAAGGCAACTGTGTCCTGGGCTGTATCGAAAGAAGTGTGACCAGCAGGACAAAGGAAGTGATTATCCCCCCTCCACTGTGCCATCATGAGACATCACCTGGAGTACTACATCCAGGACTTTTTGCAGTGGCTTGCAGTGATGGTACAAGGGGGAGAATGGACTGAAGCTTCAGAAGGGTAGATTTAGAGTACATATTAGAAATTCTTTACGGTAAGAATGGTGAGACACTGAAACAGGTTATCCAGGGAGGTCATGGATGCCTGTTCCCTGGAAGTGTTCAAGGCCACGTTGGATGAGGCCTTGAGCAATCTCTGGTCTAGTGGAAGTTGTCCCTGCCCACAGCAGGGGAGTTGGAAGTGGATGATTTTTGTGATCCCTTCCAGCCTAAACCACTGTATGATTCTATGAAAGATTTATGGGTTCAACTGGAACAGCGGAGAAGTCCTAAACAGCATCTAGGTTCAAAAATGACTCATCTCCTGTGTCTGGGAAATATAACTGAGACTGGTTTTTTCCATAAGTATTTTTTCTCATTAATGTCATTAAGAATGACCTGATGGCAACACAGGAAAATAAGCTGCATGTTGAGATGTTTGGCTACAGGCCTGCTGGACATGTGTTTGTCTAGATGAAAGAGGTCCATACACATGGGCTGTCTAGGAGTGAACTTGTTGGACTACAGTAAAGTTGTCCATGGGAGCAAAGGTTCACCCATGTGGACCCAGTTACAGGTCTAAGTTATATATTCTTTTACTGTAGTAGAAGAGTTAGGTAGTTGTCTTCTCAACAGGACAGCAATGATTTTGAATGTGAGTGTACTTAAGCTTCAAAGAAAAAAAAAATCAAAATTCCTTCTGTTTGTAATCCTCTTTCTAAAATTGCTTAAAGCTCCAGATGTTAGGTACTGCTGAACTACTTTGGTTAAGAAAATTACATTTTCTATTATAAAAGGGATAATAAATTTGCATTATAGTCATAGGAGTAGATTTTCAAAGGGAAGAACATCAACCTGTGTGCTTCAATGGCTGTGGACAGCTCACTGAGTCTGCTTGCCCATCCTGATGTGGATGTGTGTGTTTTACACACATACATCACCCTGGATCCAAGCTTTCCTTGCTGGCATTGAATGTTCTTGCTCAGGCTGTGAGAACATCAGTGCAGAAATATATGCCTGAACTACCCTCAATGAGCTGTTTTAGTCAATTTATCACCCTTCCTGGATTTTGGAATTAATTCTGCCCCTTCCCACGTGGGTCATTTGAGGATGGACTCTGAACATTGCCTGGCATCAGAACATATTCTTCTGGTGCACACCGCAGATACTGTTACGAAAAGGTACTTCACTTGAATTTTATGACCATGTTTCTTGTGTGTGTAACAGCAAGTCACGCATGGGGTGGGGCTCAGGCAGCTCCTGTAAGTATTCCACATACAGAGGGAGCTGCCAACTTGTTTAAAAGAAGGTTCAAATGCCAGAAAGTAATAAAGACGGCTGACACTGTCAAACCACCTCCCAGATGTTTGGCCTTCTACACCACCACAGTCTATTTCCCTTTCACCAGAGACCTCTGAGCATCCCCTCTACTGATTCACCCACAGCAGTCCCTGCAGCTGTGCTTTCCAATGCCCACAGGAATTTATCAACTGCCTACACTTTTGGAAGTGATGGTATGGAAATGATTGTGGGTTGAAGGAAGGAGTAGTGAGTGAATCCTTGCAGTTCTTGTACAAATTTGCAGGGACCACCTAACTATCAAGCAGCAGTTCCCATGTTTTCAAAGGCTGATTATTTTCTCTTTCCAGTTAAAACCAAAATTATTTAGGCAATTCCTATTAAACTGCTACATCTAAAATCTTGGAAAGTGATTTCGTACTGCAGCATTTCCACCTTTAAAAATTCTGAAAGTTCTTGGTCCAAGAGGCATTGAGTACAACCTCTGTGCTTCCTGCTAATGCAGAAGGAGGTCCTCATAGCTGCATTTATGGCATGTCAAGTGTAAGGCTGAAGCATGCAGAGCTGCAGAAGGTGCCAGCAATCCATCAGCCTATAGATTTTCCTGGAACTGAAGTAGGAGTGTCTCAGTCATGCTGCACTGAACCTTCCAGAGAAGTCCTGCATTACAGTCGAAGTTATCTCCTGTGCCTTAAGTTGGTGCAGCCCAGAATGTCACATGGTGCAGCCAAGTGTGTTTGAAGATTGTCTTACTGAATTCATATGTGGCAAGAACTTAAGAGTAATAGGTCATCCAGTCCATTTCTTTGCCCTAAAATAGCCTGTCCTTCACCATCCCAGGAGTCCCTATTTTTAACCAATATTAGACATTAGGAAGATGTTCTCTGCCATGAGGTTGGTGAGACACTGGACTAGGTTGCCCAAAGAAGTTACAGATGCCCCATCCCTGTAAGTGTCTAAGACCGAGCGGGACGAGGCTTTGAACAACCTGGTCTAGCAGGAGGTGTCCCTGCCCACGGCAGTGGGGTTGGAACTAGATGATCTTTATGGTCCCTTCCAACTGAAGCCATTCTATGATTTCCCCTAGAAAGAGGTCTCTAAAGCCTTCCCAAAAAACAGGGAATCACTTAATGATTGTAGAAGGTGTGTGCTTGTGGTACTGCAACTGCTGCAAGCCTCTCAAGCTTAGGACTGTTGCTATTGTTTGTCTGTCTACTAAGTGGTCCGTGAGTGTATGGTCTTGCTATGAGTATTCTCTTTCACTCCAGTGTCTTGACTACAGCAGTGGAGTCCTGACTGGTGACCTCTGTGAAGACCTGTGTGTGGCACAAAAGCTGGTGTACAAACGCTGTCTTTACTATGACAGAGGTAAGAAGGTCATCCAGGCTGACTGGAGAGGCCAGCCCATCATCCTGAAATCCAAAAAAGAGATCTTCTCCAGCTACCAACATCTAAGTATCCTAGAGGAGGTGGAAATAGAGGATATTCCTGAAACAGAGCTGCTGCTGATGGTAGCCTTGGAGGTCAAAAATGTTCTGGGGCTAGAACTATCCAACAACAGCATGGGGCCTCTCTGGGTAAGGAAGAAGGGACCACATTGGAAAGCACAGGTGGCCAGCATGTGGTCCTTGCTCCAGCAGGAAGAATATATCTACTTCAGTTTGCTGCAGGACTTCAGCAAACACGTGCTACGAATTATTGGCTCTTGCGGACACTTTTATGCTGTGGAGTATCTCACAGCTGGACATGCCTATCACAAAACTCTTTTTCCCTTGGAAAGTGTGGTTGGTCCCTCACTTGCTGGCCACAAAAGCATGGTGAGAGCTGTCACTGACATTGCACTCAGCTTTCTGGACATGGTGCAGCATTTTGATAATGATTTCTCTCACCGACTTCACCTGTGTGACATCAAACCAGAAAACTTCGCTATCAGGCACGATCTCACAGTAAGTTGAGCCTTTGGGGTGGTGCTGCAGTGATCTGAGGTCAAATTTTAATCTGAAAGTGGCTTTGTAAAAATGACATTTCCCTTCTCATACAGCTTTTGACCAAATTTTTGCAAAACCAGTGTAAGTGCCAGGGGAAATTCTCTACTGCTTTTCCTCTTTGTGGTATGTGCAGCCATATTTCAGAAGTACTAAATCCTGCTGCTTGTTTTGAGAAGTGCTTGCTCTGTTCTGATCTTTTTCACCTCCTCAAAGGCACCAGCACTGGCAGAGTCCCTTGGATGTGGTAAGGGATACCTCCAGAAGGTAAGGAGATATCAAAAGCTGTAAATGGAGTTATAATTTTACTCACAGCAACAGTTTCTGGTAGTGATGCTGAAAGAAAAATGTTGAATTTGAAAGCTAAGACTGAGTTCTCTCACCTTACACAAGGGGAACTCCCCACATCCAAACACAAACATTTGTGCTTTAGAGTTCAGCTGGTCAGGTCTGAAAGTGATCCACAGACAGTGACCCAAAGCTCCCTGGTATATTACTCCTTAACTTTTCATTGTACAGCCATAATTCAGACCTGATTAGCTGTACAGGCATTCTAAGTAGTGATGTAACTCAGCATCATATTGCTGCACGTACCTTGTATTCATTCTGTGGACAGAAATCCCACTGGTTCTAGTGGGAATGGTGTGTACGGATGGAGCCACTGAAGAATAAGTAGGTGTTTGAACCAGGCTTGCAATCTGCTGCCACATCAGTGGAGATTCTGCACTTTGAGTGAACATAAAGCATTTTCAGGGACTTAAGTGTTATCTTCAATACTCACTGAGTGTTAGTATAGCCCTCCCATCTTCAAAGTACTAGGCAAACACTGCCTAAACATATAGCCATTAAGAGCAATTACAGTGCTTCCCCTTCACCCTTCCCTCCACTGTTTATTCAGGTGCAGGACAACAGCTGAGCAGAGAATGGGTGAGGAGCTATAGCAGGAAACTAAAACAACCTACCAGTACTTAGGCAGTGAGGTAGAGCAGGAATTCCTCAGGGCAGGCTTTGCCCAGCTTTTTCAATCATGCAGGGCTGGGACTGTGTGTGGCTGGACATGCACCACAGCAGGGGAGACCTTATCACCACATTCCAGTATTTAAAGGTGGCTACAAAGAAGATGGTGATTCCTTTTTTTGTAAGGAAAAGATGGGAGGTGGTGGGTACAAGTTACTGCTAAGAAGATTCTGACTGAGTATAAGAAAAGAATCAGCTCTTGGTATAATCTCACCAGGGAAGTGGTGGAGTGTCCACCACTGGACACTTTTAGGATTCAGCTGGCCACGGTGCTAGGTCATCCAGATTGTGGTTTTCCCTAGAAAGCTTGTATTGGGTGATCCTTCAGGTCCCTTCCAACCTGTTGCTTTGTGATTCTGTGATACCTACAGGAAAAGAGATTGCATTTAGGAAAAGAGAAAGAACATCAGATGTGAGACTTGCTTTTCCAGGATGCTCCCATGATTTCAGCTTTCTAAAGAGACAGCAATCACCTTCTGATAGTGAGGCACTTTATTTTAGTATTTCCTAGGAGCATTAAGTACAAGTAGAAGTGACTTGCTGCTCACACGTGTTTCTCTCAGTTGTGCAGTATTTACAGCTCGTTGGCATTGCCTGGTTTTGCCTGGTTTGCCCCCATTTGATCCCATTGAGGAGGTGGGAGAGACACAGTCAGAAAGCTGCAGAATTTGGGAAGGAGGTGGGTGACACATGCACAGAGCTTCTGATCAGTGAAGAAGGAAAGACAGTGAGAAGCAGAAACTTTAGGTGGTTTTACCAACCAGTTCCACAATGGGGACACAGAAAGGCAGCCTTTTTTTTTTTTCCTGTTTAAGCAATTTTTTTTCAGTTGTTTGTTTCTTGTGTTCTGTATAGGATAATAATAAATGCCCATAGCAGTACCACTACTCTTCATTCCAGTAATGAGGCTGCTAATGCCCAGAGAAATGTGCCTGAAGTGCAATAGTCTTACTTTGAGGATTATTTTTTAAATGGTGAGGCTAAGCCTCCAGCCTCCACATGCTGCTTCTGCAGCACAGAGAGGAGAGATTACTGCCTGGTAGATCACCTAGGGGAATTTTAAGCTGTCATGGAGCTACATAAGGTGCAGAGCTAGAAGCAGGTCTCAGTGAATATAAAGTGCTCCAGAGAGCTTTCTCTTTTACCAGCACCCCAGAGAGAATTAGAAAGATTACAGCACCTCAAACAAGACTTTAAATCAGGTAAAAAGCCAGGCTGGATTCTTCCTGCATTTTCTTAGGTACCTTCATTAATTGCAATCATAAAAAACCTGAACAAAATGCAGCTGTTTCTAGGTAGATCTCTATCTTCAGAGGGCCTGGCTGGGTGCCCACACATTTTTGCAGCAGATGAACTTCTGTGACACTACCAAACCATTTGGCAGCCACACATTCAGGAGTCAGAGTGGTACTTTTTGTGGGTTTTTTTTTGTTTTTTTTTTTTTAATCTTAGCAGAGCAATCGATCAGATTGTCAAAAGTGTTCAGTGCTGGCAGAGACCCCACCTGGGAGCTGATGTGGCAACCCCAGAGCTGGGGAAACCCTGCACTGCTTTTGCTGTCTTCTCCAAAGTGAACAGCAGAACTGCAGAAAGCTTAAGGAAGTAATGAAGAGAAGGAACATAAAATTTCTTGTCCAAACGTGTGAAAGTCCTTAGGCTACATCACCATTACCAAGCTCTCTGAGAAGCTTAAAAATACTTGAGTTTTTCAAGCTGTGCTCATCTCTTTAAGATTTTCCTTGGGGAAAAAGAAATAGAGTAAAACAAAGATTAGACCTCGTTCTTTCTTTTGCCTGTGGAAGGTTCATTTGGCCTCCTACCAGACCAGACATCTTTAGTTCCTGGGGTTGATCCAGCTGCTGCTCCGGCCACACAGTTCAGCTTCCCATGTAATTTGGGAGGTTGAACCTTAAAAATGAGAGTATCATTTCAGCCTAAGTAACTCTGCTTTGCCCAGGTCCCAGGCATTTTCCTCCATGAAAAGGTGAGTCTGGTTGCAAAGAAGCATCTCTAACCCTGACAGTCAAATGTTAACCACGGCTCCCAATGTATACAGGTTGCTGCATCCATGGTGCTGAAGGCAGACTGCATTCACTGGGGTCACCCACAGCTTGTCGCACGTCAAGCAGCTGCCATCCAGTTACCACCTTCCTTCCTGTCCCTATTTAGTGCTGTGATTTTCCCTAAGCATTCATAGGCAGAGTGTCACTGGCAGAAACTGAGACTGCATCCCTTTGCTCCCAGAGTTGTCTCAAACCCACGGTGAGCAGTGTCTTTGCAGAGACCTATTTGTGCTGCATGCTCACTGTTTGCAAGACTTGTGTCAGGGTGAGAAAATTGATTCCTTCAGTCCTTGCTTTTTCTGCTGAGAGTCAAGCTGGACTCTGCCACAGACCATATTCCAGGATAGGCAGAACAAGAACTATTCACAACAGAGGAGTCAAACTATAGCAAACAGGAGTGGGCAAAACTAGTCCCAACCTCCAGCAAAGTCCAGGATATCTACAGCTGAAAAGATGCAAACCCGTGGAATGCAATGGCAGGTTTGCAGGAGCTGCAGCAGGTGCAGGTGCTTTTGCTCATTCCACTGCTCCTCCCCACAATTCCAGATTCACAGTTTAGTTTGAATGGTTAATTTTAAATGATACTGTCTAGTCTGTGGATAATTTTGCACCATCATGTAATTAAAAGATGGAGATGCCACCTGCATAAACTGCAACAACAAATAAACTGGTCTTCAGGTTGAATAGTTTTGGTTTAAGGCAAATCAGTTTGGTAGATCCCAGGGGTTCAGACTGACCACAAATAATTTTCCCTTTCCTGGTGTTGTAAGAAGTGGCTGTTTTTCTTTAAAAGTGGTGTTTATAAGACCCGTGCAGCTCACTGAAGTGAAATAAAAGCCCTTTCATTCTGATCCCAGTCCTCCCTGGCAGATGCTCTTAGCACAGCATTTCCAAAAGAAAGCAGCAAAGAATTCCTGCTCAGCCCTGTCCCATGGGCTGTGACATGCCAGATCTGATGGGTTGTTTTGATCCACAGGTGGTGGCCATTGATGTGGATATGGCCTTTTTTGAACCCAAAATGAGGGACATCCTCGAACAGAACTGCACAGGAGATGAAGACTGTAATTTTTTTGATTGCTTCTCAAAATGCAATCTGAAAATAAAAAAATGCGGAGCACAAAGAGCCAATAACAACTTGCAAGTGAGTAGACACATCTGCTTTATGCATCCATTCCTCTTGAAAGCACTGTCTATAAAATGTGTGGTATGTACTAGGAGGCTGTGAGCTGAAGACAGTCAGGTTTTAAACAGAGTCACGTAAGTTCCAGTCTTGTTCACCAATCCCATCTTGGGCTATGCAAATGGAACTTTATATTCAGTAGTGAAGATTTGCTGTGGGTTTGAGTGGCTGTTGGCTCAATGCCTCAGGAGAGCGAGGGAAGCAGGGGCAGAGAGCTGCCATTGCCATCTCATTGATGGTCAGGTCAGGGCCGTCCACGCAGGCTGTGAGCAGTGGAGGAGCTATGGTTGCAGTTCTTGCTCTACAGACATAGTATGTGGTGCAGTGGAAAGGGAGCCCATGGAGTTCTTGACCCTGGGATGAGATGTCTTAGATGCCACTCAGCTTGTGCTCAGTGAGGAGGGTAGGGAAGTGTAGCTTGCTCCTCCCACCCCTTCACCTTCACCACTTGGTATGCAGAAGTGCAAGAACAGTCTGAGAAGATTCCTCAGCTAAAGCACAGCCTTTTTTTTAATGTTTCTTATCTATAACCTCCTCTTTGTATGGCTGGGGTCATTTTGGATTCAGATGACATTTTGCTGCAGTCACAGAGAAGAAGCAGGGCATTAGTTGTAGCTCCTGAGAGACCACAACCTGCTCCTTCTCATTTCCTCAGGTGATCTGTGACAAAATCTTCCGTCGCTGGTTTTCCCCAAGTCTCAGAGAACCGTCTGTTTCCCTCCCACTGCAGCTGCAGCTGCAGAAGGCTGTGCAGGAGTGTGCCAAGCCAGGACACGGGGATGCTGCTGGGCACCAGAGAACTCTGAAATCTCTGTCTGAGTTGTACCACCTGCTTCGAGTCACTCAGCGAGAACTGCAAAGGACAGAGTAGACTCAAAAGGGAGAACTGCAAAGGGCACCTCGCAGCCACTGCCGATGGACACCGTGTGTAAAGCAGTCTCTGCTGTCTCTCTCTTCTATCCCTTCTGCCTGTTGTATTACACTTACAGCACAGAGATTGTTTCTCTCCTATGCAAATGCAATTTGTGGCTGCAGGTGCAGCATGTCCTTTTAATATCCTTTCAAGTGTGAAATTGTTTTGCATTACCTGGATTCTGCCCTCGCTTATTTTCCTGAGCTGGCACTAGCCCACTCCATCAGCATTCAGCACATCCTTTGCCTACCAAGAGCTGTAGTCACTGCTCAGATAGCATCTGTCTGAATGCAGTGCTCAGGGTGAGGATGCATTTACAGAAGAAAAGTATAAGTAAGCGCAGCAAAACTAATAGTAGTGATTAAAACAGTGGGTGGGTGTGGATAAGCACATGCATAGCATTTGTTTTAATTTCTCTGTAGAATGAGGTTATTTGTAAAGTAGGAGCAGGGTGCTCTGTGTTATAAAACAACCTTAGCAGGGAAATGTGCTGTCACACGAGTGAAGAGTTGCCTTGGTTCAAAGCAGTTCTCACCAGTGCTCCAAATGCCTTTTCTCTGGTGTGTTGCATTACCTGTGCCATAGCTAACTTCCCTGGGAGAAATTATATAAAGGTACTTAGGATTTTTCTAGAGCAAAATAATTATATCCTTGTCGAGTTCCCATGTGGGTACTCATCTTCTGCAGCAGAGAAGTACAAATAATGTCAGTGAATTTTCCCAGGTGAACAAACCCTCACGCTCTTGTACGTCAGAGCACTTGATGAGAGGCACTCCTTTGCCAGGCAGAACTATCCAGGAATGCCAACAATCCACCCTTTGCTCTGAGCACAACAACGTCCAGGCCCAGAGTTTTCTTGCACGGTGCTATTTTAATGACAAAAGGAAAATTTTTTTGGTAAGAATTCATTAACTTGCAATTGGTTACACAAATAAAGATCCCCTAGCTTCATTTAAACTAATTAGCTTTGTGTAGCTGTGCCTGGAGAATCTAAGATGTGGGTTCAGAAGACATTGCATGTGTTCATGCCCAGTCCAATACTGGGTATTTCACCCATAAGCTGGTTTTGGTGTGAAGATATGAAAAACCCCACAAAAAGGAGAAAAAAATCCTATGACAGTCCTCATTTCAGAAGGACTCTTCGATATTGGGACTGACAGCACTGGTTTGAGGATGTGAGACACATAACACCACCACCTCATCTTTTATGTCTTCATACCCCTCAGCCTTTCAACAGCCCTGAAGCCTGAGAGCACTAAGTATACAGAAACCTTCCATGTCTGAAACGGTTCTGCTTAGGAGACATTGACATACCCAAAACTATCTCAGCCTTTTAGACTAGTGCTAGTTAGTTTGGGGGTTTGGTTTTTTTTTTGTTTTGTTTTGTTTTTGTTTTGTGGTTGGTTTTTTTTTGTTTGTTTTTTGTTTTAGCTGTTTTAGCTTTAAAGCAAGTGGAAAAAACATGGGGAAATGAGACCTGGTGGCAGCCAGATACTGGTGGAGCATCACTCTGCTCAGAAGGCCCTTCTCCTTGGCAGGATTTAGGAAGGGAAGCTACCTTTGACAGATTTCTTAGCCCCCTGCCTGGGTCTTTCTGTAGCCACTTCCACCTGGCAGGCACCTGCTTCCCTCACACCATACACTTTCCCAGGTCATTAGGTTTCACTTCTTCTTTTCAGGATACAGGGAATAATCCCCAGAAACCTCTCAGGACTGACACAAATGGGTTATTTGTACTTGACTGGGCTATGAGATTGAATATCACTGATGCAGGCAGTTCTGGCTGGCTAGGGTACACCTTCACTGGTGAGTGGAAAGGAGAATGTGACAGGCTGTGAACACAGGGCTTGATTCTTCCCTGTCTGTGCACCTTGTAAAGTCACTCCAACCAGAAAAATGGAAGAGAAAAACACTACCAGTGAAGCAAATTAAATACTCCAATCTGTTTAGCACAAATACCAATGATCAAAACAGGGAAGAAGGTTTAGGTGTTATTTACCTTAAGGAGGTGAGTGCAAACCGCATTATCTTACACCCACGTGTATTGGTGGAAATATCTATACAGGTGTTTCACAACAAAGAACCAGGCTCACATGTCCCTCCCAACAAAGCCCTTTTCATGCTGCCTTGGCAGCACTGCCCACCCAAAATAGCCCTAGCATAAAGAGATACCCAGCTGGCATAGACTTCAGAGGGCACAGCCAGCTCAGGCGGGTATTGAATGAGAGTCCTGTGTGCTGCTGAACCCCGGTTGTTGGCACAGTCGTATTGCAGTTCAACAGCCAGCAGCTATAGCTGGGAAAGTCTGCAGTGAAACAGTCCTGGGATATGGTCAGAAAATGAAAAGCTGTCAGAAATTGTATCATGCACTACGAGAGACTAATTACAAAAAAAAAAACCAAACAAAAAAACCCACCCCAAGACACCAAAACACTCTATTTAAAATTCTTTAAAGTCAATGTCTAACATACTCAGTTTTGACAGTTGCTGAGTGGAAAAACCTGAAAGTTATTTTCCCACTTTCAGTTAATCCATACTGAGAAGGTTTGCAAAATAAAAAGATGGAGATTGAAAGCAATCACAATTTGGCAAACAGCGTTTTGCCTGGTCTATGTGGTGAAGTTTGTTGGAATCCTCATCGCTTTCTGATGTTTACTTTACATCCTGGTTCAGGTTGGAAAGTTCATGAAATTTCACAAAAGATCAAATTCTTCTGCAGAGGCTTTTCCACCAAGCTCCCCCCACCCCCACAGTGGTCAGATGTGGAAAAGAAGTGTGCATACCCTTCCTGAAGTCTCCTCTGCTTCCCATTTCACTTCTCCATAATGTTTGTCTTCTTAACTTGGACTGGAATAGTTTCTACTTGATTTCGCTCACTTTCAAGTATCTCCAAACCTCCTGCCTACTGGTATCCCCGTTTGGTTTCTAGCTCATTGCAGTTTTGCAAAACCACAGACTACATAAGACTCCTCACACTGTTCATCCCCTCCATATAAAAGATTACTCCTCTTATACAGGTTCACTAATAGTACTTGACTACATTGGAAATGGCCACTTAATCCAAGCAGGTTGTACCCATTCAATTGATCTCATCCCCATCTCTTTACTTCATTAGTCTGTTCCTGAATTCTTTTTGCCCTGTGGAAGTGGCACTACCTCTTGATTCATTTCTACCACTTGCTGCATTAGTGCCTTGCTCAGCAACTTTATCCCCATATTTATGGCTCTCTGTGAAATAGGATTGGCATTAAGTCATTGTTTATGCCCTCTTTGCATCTTGGTTAGCAACATGTGCTCCAGCTCAGCTCTGCAGTCACCTAAATACACTCTCTACTCCTACCTTTTACAAGAAGTGAGTCCAGCTGGAGGTGCACTTCATCATCTTTAAGAAAGACAAATTCAGCCCTTTTACTCAGGCAGTAGTTCTGCAGTCCTTGCTCAACCAAGAGTTCTGCACTAGGGTGGTGTGAAACAGAGCAAAACAGCCTGCCCCAAAGGATTTACATGGCTCTCCACCGTGCTTTGAAGCTGATTAAACAGTGGGTATCCTAGAGCTGTGAGTCATTGCTATAGCAAAGATCTTCCTGTAGAGATTCTGCCACTCCCCGGTGTGAATTCACAAACTACTCTTCCTCCACCAGCAGCATCCACATAGGTTGCCAGAGGCAGCACTAGAGATAGCAACGCTGGAACTCAGGGAAAAGAGAGGGAGGGGTTTATTTGCTTTTGATTAGAAACTACATCGACTGAAACAGACACTTCCTACAGGTGAAGAATGGGATCAAGAACTTGGAGTTAGGGACTTCTCACTTCAAACAAAGAGTTGAAGAAACCACATACCATGGTGTCTGTCTTTCAACAGGTCAGGCTGTTGTATGTAATTTTCAGGAAGGTGATAAATTGCAGCTTTTGATGAGTATCAGGCTGTGACATTGGAGATTTGTGGTTGTAATATCAGTTTACACATCTGGACAACCAACTGTAAAAAACCCTTTCACAGCCAGTAACAGTCGAAGAGTCATCTTGGCAGATGCTCTTGAAGCCTGGTAAGGATGAACCATGAAATCCTTCTGTTTGGGCTGACCTACAGCCAATACAAGCAATAAGCAGAGTCACTCTGCAGGGGCCTCAGTCATTGCCACTTTCCTGGATCCTCAGTGGAATCAGAAGAAAGGTTTCTAGGCTTTACCGAGCTGAAAAACGCAGCAACATGGAGGGAGGGAAAGAATGAGATGTTTGGAAGACTAAAAATCCAGGACAGCTGAACTTAGTACTGAAGCTAAGAGACTCTGCACTGAAAAATCAGAGAATGTCAATAAATCGATGGGGGGGGTGGGGGTGGGGGGGGGTGGTGGAAATCCCAAACACTTTTATTGCTGTTCTTCAGAATAAAGACGACCAGCAGCACAGGGGAAACAGTGCAGGCAGCTCCAGGGCCATGTGGTGGCTATATCTAAGGATCTGTCAGGTAGGCTACAGAGCTGTATAATAATGTCTGCAGCCTAAAGCTAGACTGGATAAAATACTGTGCTGGTTTGAGGCTAACTGGAATATTTTAATGCAGAAAATTATATTATAGCCTATGAAAAGAAAACAATGGTGATGTCTGCTTCACCCATAGGCTTGCTGAGATGTATAAGAAAAGAATACAAAACAAAGACAAGACACTTGGGCTTGCAGATACTCTTGGGCTGTCTAGCAGCTTCTGGCCTCCTCCTCTCTGCCAAGTAACCTCACTAACCACTTTCCTTCTAACCCCCCTGGCTGATCCTCCGAACTCACCATGCACGCAAGCCAAACCTTGGGGTAAGCTAGAGGGGTGGGAAGAAGGTGGAAGGGTGGTTGGGAGCCCCTCCAGGGGTCTCTGATTTCTGGGAGTGGACTTGTGTTTCTGTATTACCTTTAACTTGTATATTTCTGTAACTATTCCTGTCTGTTGTGTATATCTCTGCTTGTACATTGTACTAAGCTGTAAATAGAGCTTCATTCCTTAACTCCTAGCCAGTTGAGTCTAGTCTGGGTGATTTTGCAGTGGTGGGGGGCAGGGAACTCCCAAACCACCACAAATACCTTAGCAGAAGCTTTTAGAACTACTCTTTACATAAATACAGAGAACTGCACTAATTGCTAACAGCCTATGCTGGCCAAAAATTTTTAAAAAGAGTGCTTTGCTCAATGAGAGTGTTATTACTACATACAGCAAAAACCTGACACCCCTGAAAGGCCATGCTCCATAATCCTGTGGTTTCTTTAAAGTTTTGATCCTGCGAGCTCTGGCCCCTAAGCAGCGGAGTGATTGCTGAGCTCCCTTAAATTCTGTGATAATTGGTGCCTCACGCAGTAGACTGTGAGTTCCTTTCTTCTGCAAACTGGAGGGGCTTTTTCCTACGCTACAAATGTGCCTAAGTGGTGACAGCAGCCAGAAGGGTGTGCATATGATCCAGTGCATAATCACTTCCACAAGCATCTGCTGCTAGTGCTTTCAAGATAGATGTAATCCAAGCTGCAGACTGTTGTGAATACCTCTCATTTTCTTTTGCTGGTTCCTTAGTGGTTTGCTTGTAGCTAGTTAGAAACAGAATCCCCCATCCTGCTTAAATTGTTTATAATCTCTCCAAGATTCATGCTACAGCAGGAAAAGATCAAACTGCTCTGAGTTCAGAATGGGTTCATTCTCTTAAAGGTACGGCATGCAAAGCTGAAGGAGAGAACTGAAGGTAATTTTTGTTTCTTAAGAAAAGGTTCTCTGGCAAAATCTAAGTAGATGGAAAACAAAGAAAAGTTTCAACCATTAAGCCATGTACCAGTTTCAATCTCCTCTCTGCCAGTTTAGACCCACTGCCCCTTGTCCTGTCATTGCAAGACCTTGTCAATAGTCCCTCCCCAGCCTTCCTGTAGCCCCCTTCAGATACTGGAAGGCTACTCTAAGGTCTCCTGGAAGCCTTCTCTTCTCCAGGCTGCAGAGCCCCAACTCTCTCAGCCTGTCCTCATAGCACAGCTGCTGCAGCCCTCTGAGCATCCTCATGGCCTCCTCTGGACCCACTCCCGACAGTTCCATGTTCTTCCTGTGCTGGGGGCTGCAACTGTACACAGTACTCCAATAACTAAGTATCCATGCAATTACTCCAGTGTTTGGAATTTCACTTTTAATTGAACAAGATTAGTGTTATCCTATGTGACTCTTGGTTACCTATGTAGGAGTAAGTGCTTTACTGAGTTTGTGCTCAGGTAGGCTTTCACATGGATTAATACTACAACTGACTCTTGGCAAAACTGTGTATCTACCTGGACCAGAGCATAGAGGGACAAAACCTAATCCTTACAAACTTACACCCATGATCTTTCTTTTAGTCACCATGTTCAGTTCTTCGCGGAGTAAAGGCAGTGTGTGTGCACACAGATACTCAGGCATCTGCTTGTTATTTGCAACTTCATGTAACAAATGCTCAGCAGATACTCCACAAATAACAGTATTTCTTTTTTCCTATTATGTACTATTTACCTGGGTTAGGGACTCTCCCCCCTACACACGCTATTGAAATTTACCAAGGTAACTCAGGCAGTTTGGAAGCAAGATGAAGTTATAGCCACAACACATCCAAGTTTACAAGCATATCTACACAATCCATTTACAAGTAGTTACAATTATATACAAATTAGAAATAATACAGAAATCCAAACTCCCTCCCAGACAAGGAAACTGCCCAGAAGGGCTCAAAGCTACCCCCCTCTTTCTCCCCTCCCCACCCACCTAAACAAGCAAACAAAACCAAAAGCTTATGTTGGTATTTGCTAGTGCAGAGGTTAGAGCCCAGTGAGTAGGTAAATGACCCAGGACAGAGTGAGGGAAGACTGTTAACAGTTTAGTTTTTTATCCCTCTCAGCAAACCAATGAATGATACAGACTTCATCATTGTTTTCTTTTCACAACCAATGTTCTAATTTCTCTCATTAAAATATTCCAATCAGCCTCAAAGCAGCACATCTGTCTAACAGGGAAAATGCAAGAGTAATCAGCACCAGGAATGAGTAAAGACACAATGGAAAATGAATGGGATGCTTAATCGGATTCTGCGTTTTCACCCACTGATTTCACTGAGCTTTCTTAAGTGACTAAAGAGTTCAATTTGTTGGCTCACATTCTAGTCCCCAGCTGTTAGAAAATAACAGCAGGACAGTATTGTATTGGCCAAAGTGATCTCACTGAAGAGACATTAGGTCATGCAAGCATACTGCAT
The DNA here is from genome assembly GCA_013396675.1 of Eubucco bourcierii. Lineage (NCBI taxonomy): Eukaryota > Metazoa > Chordata > Aves > Piciformes > Ramphastidae > Eubucco > Eubucco bourcierii. The sequence continues at coordinate 235,290 of VWZE01011490.1, forward strand.
GAATTTCCATTTCAGTAGGTATCTCTCAAAAGCGACGAAACGAATCCAAGCTCCCAACAGGACAGTGATAAGCACTACTGAAATGCCTGCAAATGGACTCTACATTAAATAGCTGGGACAGATCTTCAGTCCCACCTCATTCTTTTTGGGTTAGTTCTCCCTTTCATACGCCCTTGCATCAATTCACAGGTGGTATCGGCGTGGTTTATGGCTCAGGTTGGATTTACACTGGCATAACCCACTGGCATTTCTGCAACTCCTCTTGATTCACATCAGCAAGAGTTTGCATTTGAAATGGGCAAAGGTAGGAATAATACAAGCAATCAGCTCGTTTAATAGATGTGAGACTACAGAAGATTCACTATAGCTCAGAGCTTCCTTCATTCCCCATCTGAAATCTCTGTGGAAAGGGTGACACATGGCTCAGAAGCAATCCAGGGATGACCCTCAAGAACCATGTCACTGTCTGTCACTGTGACCCCACAGCCATGGCACGCTGATGATGGGACTGTGGCTCTGCTCAAGCCTCAGCCACCCCCTCTCAACTCTAGGGTAAGGCAAGGAGCTCCAGGACATGGCTTCTTCTCTCCTGCACCTGGATGATGAGCAGATATATGGGACCAACCTGCAGTCTCAAGATTGCAGCTCGGCTTCTCTCCTGTGACACTCCTCATGGTTAGATAGTGTTCACTTTCCCAGCCCTTGCATGCAAACTCACTGGGAAACAAAAACCACTCTCACATGGATCTTCATAAGCTACTGGGAGGATGAGTCTCTAGCACGGTTGCCAGTGCTGAGATGTCTCCTCCAGCAAGTTTCTTTCACTACTGGTGCCCTTCCCAGTCCTGGCACTGCTCCTCCAGTGTGGGCTGCAAGAACCTCTCCCATGCTAAAGCTGGCACCTCAGAGGAACACCATGCTCATGTCAAGAAGGGTGGTGAAAGATAACAAAAGTGACGCTGTTGGAAGTTCCTCATTTATTGATTTCACCCTGTTCCCACAGCTCCAGGATTTTGACAGTCTCACATAAACTCTGCTGAGAAAGACCCATTCTCACAATCCAGCCTGCTGCAAAAAGATTGCAGGGGTAAATTTAACACTATCTGCTTTTCCATGTGGGAAGCAGATAAGAATTGTCTGAATAATCAGTACAAAATATGACATATTTTCTGCAAAGCATAAGGGAGGAAAAAGAATTTGTTGGGCTCTGAACTTTCATGTTATAAGACAGTAAAGCACAACAAGGCTGGGTCTAATTTGCAGTGCAGGAGTTTACAAAGCAGTCAGAGAGGTCAGATGCCATCTCTGGAAGCAAGAGGGTTTTCATTGCAGGCACACATACCTCCTAGGGCACTGGGTAAAAGTCTGGTAGCTGGAGTGTGCTACTACATTGCTATAAATATTTAAACTAGCTGCTCTGAGTGTGTGTTCTGTTCTCAAGCTGCAGTGATGCTGGAGTGCAGAACAGAGCTGGAGCAATGCCAAATCAATAGGTGTGGGCTTTTAAAGGATGCCTCTAGGTATCTCTGAGGACACTCCAGATACTGTAAAGAGCTATTAAAACCAGAAGATAACAGCATCTTTTCATTAGAAGAAGAAATCCCTACCAAAAAACTGCAGCCTCTGTTTCTCAAAGGGATAGGGAAGACTGTTACGAGAAGAGGGTGAGAGGAATGGGTGTGTTTAGCTGCAGGAAGTTGACTGCTGTCTGCAGCCAATAGGAGCATGCAAAGAAGATGAAGAAACCCTTCTCAGAAGCTCATAGCAGTACAAGAAGTAACAGGTACAAGCTGGAACATGGGAAATTCCAACTCAATATTAAGAAAAAGTTTGTTACTATGAAGAGGGGTCTCAGAGAGGCTATGGAGTCTTCATGCTTGGAGATATTCAAGCTGGACAGGACAAAGCCCTGAGAAATCTGGCCTAATTTGGGCTCCATTGAGCAGGAGGTTGGATTAGGTTACCTCCATGTCTCAGTGCCAGCATGCAGCCTTTCTAAAACATCAGCCACAGCTCAGAAGTTAGAGAAACGTAGTGGTCATTCCTTATTGTTACTCAAAAGGTCCAAATGTTTCCTGTAACTGTAAATATTCCTTATGTGAATGAGCCAAAAGCACATATTTCTCTCTATCTAACCAGTGCCTTATCCAGTTGTCTTCTACCCTAAGCTGAAGCAGAAATTTCACACCTTGGACCAGCCAAAGACAACTCAGGCTCTGAGGAAGTTGAGGAATGGGAAGAACAAGAGTTTCACGAATGCCAAAGAACTGCAGAATTACATTGTTAATAGGATGAAACCCCTGCAAAATTCTTGAATCACGAGGCTGAATCTCCACCTGAATGTCTAGGGCAGTATGATCACAATTTAAATATTTCGTTGTCTCTGTTAAGCTAAGTGGGTAAGAGCCTCATTGTGCCAGGTGAAACCAAACTAATAAATAATGCCTGAATTTGCTTTCACATTTGGTCTTCCCTGGCCTGCTCTGTAAAAGATCTTCAGGGTGTATCAGTATAACCTATGTTCACTGCAAGACCTCAATGTGAGAAGAAAAATGGAGTCGAGCCCAACGGTTTAGTGCCCTTTGATGTAACTTTGATTCTTCCTCCCCACCAGAACCTCAGTGCTGAGAACACCCCACTCCTCCTCCTTTATCTTAGGCACAACTGAAGCTTAACTACAAAAAAATCAGACCAGCCAAGCACTGGAGGTTCAGAGATTTTGAAAAGTAGCTGTCATGTAGCTAGCAGAGAGATAGGAAAAAAATTCTGAAGAAACAGGAAAATAAATGCCTCTTAGTTGTTCAGCTGAGTAAGACACGGCAAGATTCTAAATAATGCATCGCTATTGTTAGAAGCTCGACTCTTATTGCCTTTTCTCCCCAGAGCAGCAGTATGTATGGCAAACACAAAAGGGTAGTTGTTTTGTGTTTAGTTGGGGTTTTTCTAAAGCCTTATGCCAAGCTGCTGTTTTCAAACACATGTAGATGCCGGGAAGAAATGGGCATGCATCCATCCTGCCCTCGGGCCAAACCATTTAACCAGAACTGGGAATACAGACAAACTTTCTCAACCTCTCCCTCTCTCCAGCACGATTGTGTAAAGCAAGCTTTTTGCAGGTGCCCGTAAGAAAATGGCCAGCAAAAATATCGTGCTGCTTGCTGCTGTTTGTCAAGTGGAAAATGATTTTTGATGTACTCCTGAAAGGAGGTAACAGGTAAGTGCTAAATGTTCTCACGGTCATTATAAAGGGGTGTGTGTCAGTCTATAAATCAATAGCTGGCTCGGTGCCACTCGCTTCTGAACGGACACCAACTACTTTCTGCAGAGTTCTGCTCACTGAGGCTGAGTATCAATGCTAAGTAGTGTGTAGCTATTAGGGAAAAATCGAGCATGACAGCACAAATCACGGAGCCCCTGATGAACATCTCTGCACATGGCTGCTTCTTCTAATCACCAGCAGAATTTAATGAGACACCTGCAGTTTACAGACACTCTTGTTCCAACATAAATTGCCCTGAGAGCACAAAGTCTTCTTTTAAAAAAATATTCCTCAGCAAACCATAAACCACAAAGAGTTCATTGTCACTAATAACACACTCCTCATTAATTTAGAATTGCATGAAACCATATTCACCCATACGTGAGCTACAGTAGATCTGAAAATTAACTCAAAGTCTGTTAAGATCTCCTAATTAGCACAGTTTTCAACCAGTTTAGTTTGCATTAATAAAACAGTGCTAGCGACCTTGAAATTTACCCTTTGCAATGCTGCAAAAACAGTAATTATTCATAAATCTGATCCATATCAGGTGAAGCAGAAGACTGCATTCATCCTATGGGTCACTAGGTCCAAGTAAGCTCGGGCAGGTTGGGATTCCTCCTCTGCTGAAGCTGCAACAGCATTCAGCAGACTGCAGCCATGGATGCTCCTACCTCACCTTCCGCTTCATTGCAGTGAGAGGGCAGCTTGGACTACCAAAAAAACCAGAGGCTGTTCATTAGAATGCTGGAAAGGATAAAATATACACCTTGTCATACCTTATCACATCTGCAAAAAGGAGGCAATAAACCCCTTTATTTTCTAATCAGCATCGTGTTATTTGCTGCAGGGTGGAAGAAAGAGAGAATGTCAGTGTGCTGGTTTGAGGCTAATTGGAATATTTTAATGGAGAAAATTATATTACAGGCTGTGAAAAGCAAACACTGGTGATGTCTACTTCACTCATAGCCTTGCTGAGATGTATAAGAACAAGAACACAAACATAGATAAGACACTCAGACACAGAGTCTCATTCTCTCTAGCTGTTGTCTTGGTCTGCTGGCCTCTCTGCTAGCCTAACTAACCACTCTGCTTCTAATCCCCCTGGCCGATCCTCCAAACTCACCTTGCACATAAGGCAAACCCTGGGGTAAGGTACAGGGGTGGGGAGAAGGCGGAAGGGTGGTTGGGAGCCCCTCCTGGGGTCTCCGATTTCTGGGAGGGGAATTGTGTTCCTGTATTACCTCTAACTTGTATATTTCTGTAACTATTCCTGTCTATTGTGTATATATCTGCTCGTATATTGTGCTAAGCTGTAAACAGAGCTTCAGTGCTTCACTTCCAGCCGGCTGAGTCTAGTCTGGGTGATTTTACAAAGTGTGGGGGAGGGCGGGGAACACCCAAACCATAACAAAAGGAAACAAACCCAACTCCTCTGAATCAGTGAGTTTAGAAGGAGAGAAAAGGGCTGTTGCTGAGAATTAGGGATATTGTCATCCACCAAGAAAGCAGCTGGAAATCACTGGCATGAACTGCTGCATCTATGCTCCACCCAGGGGCTTTTTAGCCTCAGACCAGAACGCTGTGGCCACAGCAAAGAAACCTATCAAATTCTCTTCAGGAGGTTCAGAGGCTTCCCAGGAATTTGGCTAGGAGCTGTTTTGTTACCACTGACAACAACATTTGGACTTTCTAACATCTGGGATGAGTATTTCTCGATCTTTGGTCTAATTCTGTTGCAACCTGGAAATATCTGAGGGTTACCTTAAGACTTTGTTTAGAAGGGTTCTCAGAAGTTGTTAGCACATTATAAATTGTGGTCTGTGCTGACATAAGCTTGCTGCTTGTAGGAGGAAAAAGAAGATTTGTGACACTAGCTAGTGGAAGAGCATTTAATAGCAGTATTGAAAAAGTAATGGGGATTTCATTCTGCTCCTCTTTGTTGTCAAATGCGATCTATTTGTCTGTGGCTGCCTTCCTGACATTTCATATCCTCTTCCCTCATGGACAATAGCTGCATTTCACACTATGCCAGTTGGTGTAAATAGACACATCTCCAGTGAAGTTAATGGAGCTGGGGCTTTTTACACAGTCTGAGGGTCTGGCACTGAACATTTTAAGCTGGCTGCACAGTCTCATCAGTTATCAAATGGGACATGTCAGAGAGCCACTACAACTCAGACCAAATAGCTGTCTAATAGCCCTGCTATCAGGAAAGCCCCAAATGCTCTCACAAAAACAGTGCTGGTGGGGCTGGTAAATATCTTTTATAATATATTCCTTACAGAAGGAAAAAAAAAAAAAGAAAAAAAAAAGACGACAGCACATTTTTTTCCTCTCACATTACTTAGAGATTTTCTTATCATCAGAACAAGGAAAAATCAGAGTAAGTTTATTTTAAAAATAATATATTTTTTAATATGCTAAGTAGAATCTTCCCAGCTAATGGGACTGGAAGAGAATAGTGTTAGTGGAATTCTGATTAAAGAGAGCTTCTTTTCAAAATAATACAGACCATTGAGTGGAAAATTAGCAGTCAGATCCTCACCAACTGCAATCTGGCAGCATTCTAGTGACAGACTAACATCTTGACAAGTGTTGCAAGTGAAATTACACTCGAGTTGTGCTCTGGCATACACATTTGTTATGTACTACCTCATATTTGTTGATTATTACCTCAAGGCAGAAAGGTAAATTTCTTTTTAATAATGATGAACAAGCAGGTGACATCTAACAAAGAACTTCTCTAGCACTTGGCCTTCCTTAAGAAACAAACCCAAAATAACCTAGAGAACAGCACACATTTCAGTCTTTGTTCTGCCTGCAGTGGCTCAAAACCTCATTTCTATGGCCTAGGGGAATTTTTACTTGCTCAGTTCATATTAAGCACAGGGTCACCTCTGCACCTATACCCCAAGGGCCAGTCTAGTGGGTCCCCTTTACCACCACAACAGAGTCTATAGCTGTGTAAAGGGTTAGCTGTTTTGTACAGTCTGGTTTTACAGTTAGCTTCTAAAAGATGTAATAAGCATCCTGTCTCCAAATCACATGCAGATAGCCTACTGATTTGGAGGTTTTTTACATCTCAATATCCTCCCATGCCTGAGTTGTCCCTGTCACAGAGCCCCAGGACACAGAGGTTGAGAATCCCACAGACGTTAATGCATTTGTCCTTGAGCAAAGCTCTACAGAGCAGGGTTTTGCTACTGTTATTTTTTCTATGTGTTTCAAACAACTCTCATTTATAATGATTTTTAGAGAAGATGTTCAGGGGGCTGGAGCACCTCCCTTTTGAGGACAAGCTGAGAAAGTTGGGGTTGTTCAGCCTAGAGAAGAGAAAACTGGAGGTACAATAGGTTGGTTAGTCTGGACACCAAAGTCAGCTTCCCTGGGGTCAAGAGAAAGATTGGTGCAAGTTCATTCGCTTTCCATTGCAGGCTACAAATGTGAGGCGGCATTTGGCAGTATTTCAGAGTAAAGCAGGTGATGAAACACGTTGAAACATAGGTGCAGTGGGCACAAACTGAATTAGCTGAATAAACATCAGGTAGGAAGGAAGCCCAGGGAACAGAAACGCTTTTTCCTGTCAGTCACACCACCGCCAGAGGGCCCAGACTAATTCCATTAGGAAACTCAGAATACCTGATGGACACAGGAAAAACCCAAAACTCAGCAGAAAATCTGTTCACAGTGAAGCCACTGAGCGAGCTGGTGAGAGAAATTACTCAGAGGCATGGAGGAGTGCCAGAGAAAACAGACAGAAATCAACCAGGCATCACAGAGAATTCTGGGCTTCAAATGCTCTGGAGAAGTGCAGTTCTTCTTAGGACTGGATTCAGAGATAGTTAAGCATTATTTCTTGTGTACAGCATCCACAGCCAGCTCTTGGGAATTTATTTTTTTATAGCAACTTTTTAAAGGTTGAAAAATACTAGTTAATCAAAGCAAATATATTTTGGGGAAAAGAAAATATATCCCCTTTAAGAAATATTCACAAGAACACAAAGCTTTTGTTTTACCAAATGATAAAATGTTTTATCCCTTGAGTCAACGCTGAGATGCTGGTACTGAAGTAGTGTAATTATTTTTGCCAAACTACCTACTGGGCTTAATGCCTAGGACCTGTTCTGTGGCTGCTTGGCTAAAGGAGCTGACCTGCAGATGCCAAAATTTTCATACCTAGGAGTAATCTGAGTTCATGAGCTGCCTCAGAGGGAATGACCCCACAGCTTCCAGACCAGTTTGCAAAACTGGCATTGTAGAAGCCCCAACTCAGACAACAGTTTTCAGAAAACAGACTCACCCCTTGGGAACTGGAGACCTTGAACTAAAGGGGACTTTGAGACAAGGAACTCCCCAAAACACTTGGGATTCCTCTCTTATTCTGAGTGATGCTCACCATGTTGCATTATAAAACCTCCCAATTTTAGTGTCACCCTTTATAGCATTTACAAATATGGGCATGCCCTCTGCTAACAGAGATTAATGGCTTTGAAGTATTTTTTTAATAAACAAAATCTTCACATTTTTTCAGAACTGAGATCAAAGCATAAGTAATTCCTATAAACATTTTGTTTGAACCAGTATTAGACACCAGTTTGGCATTTGTTCCATCATTTGGCCCATTGATATGTAAAAAGCCTCCTATTCTGTTTTGTATACAATTTCATTTTGATTACTGTAATTTTGGTTGCAGCTAATCACACACATTAAAAATCAGCTAGCCTTGAATAAGCCTCTATAAAAAGCCCAACACCCTGTGCTGCTCATTCTTGGTAATTGATGCATTAATGCACACCTGATTTAAAATGCATACTGCAAATACTAAGTGTGAATTACAGCCAACCACACTGCAATCAATGTTTTCACGGGTCTGCAGTGTGTGGTGTGGTCTTCACCAACCCAGGGGCCAGTGGGCTGCATTTCAGACCTTGTTTTTTAATTTATTCCCAGTGACTGGCTTCTCTGGAAGCACACTGCGCTGCAAAACCACATGAGCTCAAAAAGAAACAAACATTGAGGTCTAGTTTCTCACTAACCTGATCCACAAACAGCCTTTCATGAGAAGTACATCCTCACATGGAAAAGCTCACCGAGCCATTATCAGAGAATCACAGAATCACAAAACACTTGGGGTTGGAAGAGACCTTTAAAGCTCATCTAGTCCAACCCCTTGCATAAAACAGGGACATCTTCAACTAGATAAGGTTGCCCAGAGCTTCATCTAGCTTGGCCTTGAATGTTTCCAGGGACGTGGCTTTAACCACGACTCTGGGCAGTCTGGACCAGTGTTTCATCACCCTCAACGTAAGAAAAAATCATTATACCTCATCCAAATCTACCATCTTTTAGTTTAAAATCACCACCCCTTGTTCTGTTGCAAGGGCTCCTGCTATATTTCTTATAGGTTCCATTTAACTTCTAAAAGGCTGCAATAAGACCTCCCTGGAGTCTTCTCTTTTCCAGGCTGAACAACCTCAACTCTCTCAGCCTTTTCTCACAGGAGAGGTGCTCCAGCCCTCAGCTCATTTTTGTGGCCCTCCTCTGGACCAGCTCTAACAGGCTCTTGCCTTTCTTACACTGAGGACCCCAGAGCTGGACACAGCACTGCAGAGCAGTTCTCACCAGTTACATTATTCAATGATACTAAGTGATCTTAAGTTTTACTACAATTAGAGCAAAAACAAACTTCAGAGTTACAATTACATGTGGGCCACGTTTGCAATTTCAGAGCCTTTTTATTTCTCTGTGATGCCTTTGATCCTCCATGTACTAGGGAAGTGCTATGCAGGCTTTGAATCAAGCCTGTGATCACCCACCACAGCCAGCATGGCTCTGTAAGACTCCATTCAGAAGCAATTGCTATATCAGGTCCTTAATTTGTACTTGACGATGTTCAACTCACACACAGTAGGTGGGTGGGGGAATTTGATGGCTTTCAGATCGTGTGGAAGGAAGAAAAAAAAAAAACAGACTTTGCTCCATATTTGGCGTGAAAATGATTAATCTCTTCTATTCTTTTAAGTTGCAGCATGGACGTGGAGTGAAGGAGGCTTCAATTTTAATCTTTTCACTGAAGCAAAATAATTAAAAGGGCTTCACAAGCTCATTTATTTCCACATGAAAAATTCTATTGCAGGCATATTTGAAAAAGTGTTTCAGAAGTTAGTGATTTAAAGCAAGCAGCTACATACTGATAGCAGGGGAAATATCTCACTGTGGCTTTAGATCACAGGAACCCACACAGCAAAGGAACCAATTTTTCTTTCTAATATAAAAAAAAAAACAACAAAAAACCCCCTAAACAACCCACTGGTTAGAGTGCTGGCCTGAGATTATAACACATCTGCTTATTTTGCAAGAGAGACATGATAAAAATGGGCTGAAAGAGTTGCAGCTCTTTTAGTAGCTCAGAAAATAATTCACTGGTACCAGAAAAGCTGCTGAATTCCTCCTCCTCTAATCGCTGTCCGCTCTCTATGTGCCACTGTTCAGATGGGTATTTTAAATACTGACTGATTATGAACTCTCTGCTTGCCACCAAAGCACTCTGTCATGGAGGGGGTTACATGTGCTCTCAGCACTGGCTCCAGTGCACACCAAGCAGTGGCTGCTGGTCTCAGAGTAGAGACTCACAGAATAGGTCTGGTTGGAAGAGACCTCAAAGAGCAACCCTCGATCTCTAGAGTCCAACTCTATCAGCACAAAGATGTAACGCAACAAATGACTGCAACAGTTTGGTCCCCATGTAACAGGCTGCTCTCTTATCTTAACCCCAGGCAGCTTTGTTTCATCAAATGATAAAATGTTTTATCCCTTGAGTCAATGCTGAGATGGAAAAGGTGTTTTGGAAGAAGTGGTGATGACTTACTTGCAAGTATGTTTGCTCAGCAGGTTTTTCTGTCCTTCTGGACTTGTCAAGCATGAAAACGATCAGATTCTGGCAGCATTTTCATTTGATGCCCATCTAGGATAACCGGGTCAAAGAATCAACTCAGTCTGACATTCAGGGACGCCAAGGGTGTCAGTAGTGGGTAGATCATCTCTCAGTTGGGCTCCACGATGGCCCACGTGATGGTTTGGGAGTTCCTCACCCCCCACACTTTGTAAAATGACCCAGACTAGACTCAGCCAGCTGGAAGTTAAGGACTGAAGCTCTACTTACAGCTCAGCACAATATACAAGCAGAGATACACACAATAGACAGGAATAGTTACAGACATAGACAAGTTAAAGGGAATACAGCAACACAACTCCCCTCCCAGAAATCAGAGTCCCCAGGAGGGGCTCCCAACCACCCTTCCACCTTCTCCCCACCCCTGTACCTTACCCCAGGGTCTGCCTTACGCACAAGGTGAGTTTGGAGTATCAGCCAGGGGAGTCAGGAGCAGAGTGGTTAGTTAGGTTACTCAGCTGAGAGGAGAAGACAAAAAGCTAGAGAGACTGAGAGTCTCCGAGCCTGTGTCTTATCTATGTTTGTGTCCTTGTTCTTATCCATCTCAGCAAGCCTATGAGTGAAGTAGACATCGCCATTGTTTGCTTTTTTCACAGCCTATAATATAATTTTCTCCATTAAAATATTCAAATTAGCCTCAAACCAGCACAGCCCATCAGGATAAAAAGAGTTTCTCTCTGCTGCACTGAATTTTTACCTACAGATGCCTTCCATGCCACATGGATCCATGATTTTCTTGGCAACTTTTCAAAATTTGGCTTTCTAAAAATTATTTCCATATTCCCTTCATAGTTGGATGTTGGGAGCGTGGCTCAGAGGGAAATATCTGCAAGAGGATTCAGGGTTCAGAAAGTCACACTGGCATTAGCAGCATTTTAATTTGCCCAGAAGGAATCGTTAAATATTATAATCTTCTCAGGATCACAGGCCATTGACTTTCATACAGTTACCCTTTGTTCAAGCCCCAAAAACGTTTACTTGATTAGTCATTTCTTCCATCTGAGATGTAATCGTTGATTTGAAGACATCCAGACATGGAATGCCCTCTGCTTCTCTTCACAGTTTGTTCCAGTGGCTAATCACTCTCACTTGTTCCTCAATTAAAGCTGCCTGACGCTGGCTTCCAGCAATCTATCCTTACAATGTCTTTTTCATGAAGTTAGACAGCTTTGGGTAAGTCAAGGTCAGGCCCTGGCACCATGCTCTGTGAGAATGGTTGTTAGCATTTTTAATTATGAACTGTTTATTTATTAAATTTAATTTAAATCAAAATCTCACAGTGAATTGGTGATTTACATAGCATTTTTTAAAAGGCATTCAGCATTAGATAAGCACATGGGCTTGTGTTACTAGTTCTCCAAGCCAGGTATTACTGAGAATTGGCAAAATACCAAAAGACCTCCATATTTCTTCTTCTGCTTTGTAAAATGATCATCTGCCTTCTTGTCTGTCCCAAGTGGCTGTTTATGAGGTTAGAGAAATTCAGTGTCTAAGGACAGTGTCAGAACAGCACTGGAAACTCTAAAGAAATACCATCTGACAGTCTGGCTGGCTAAAGAGGATGAGATAAAACTCATATCTTCACCTGTCTGTGACAAAACTCATAAAGGAAAAGCTTAAAGACCCAACTGCGACATTCAGTAGCTCTATTTTCAATAGAAAGCTCTTTCTTCTCTGCCAACTCTACCTTGAAATCAGTGTGGACAGAGAAACTGAGGTCTCAGGTACTCAGAAGAAACAGGAACTATTCCAAAATGAAAAAAAACACACCAGAGAGAAGAAAAAATTCTGTGTCCACATCCACTGAAACCTATGGAAGTTTTGCTCTGAAAGCCAACATATTTTACTACTTTGACTAAAATATTCCTTCTACATAGTGCCCTCAGACTCAAGAACTGGCAAGGCCACTCCCCATGTTAGCATCACTGTGCTGGAGTGCGTCCCTCTACCACCTTTTTACAGGTTGTGTTTGGAAGGATGGCATCAGAGAACCGTGGAACCCTTTAGGCTGACAAAGAGCTGTTAAGATTATTGAGTTCAGCTGCATCATAAGGACATACTGAAAACCTGAGACAAGCACAAGAATGTTTTGTAAATCCACCAATTTTGAAGCCCACGGGGATGTCACATCAGGCAGAGAGCTCAGGGAGAAAGGCAGGAACAGTAAAAATACATATTCAAAAAACCCCAAACAACAAAACACCCCAAACCTGCAAAGTACTCCTCCAGAAAGTTACTATCGTCCTTCTGAGCTTCACACACCCCTTGCAAACCAAACTCATAAAGGTTTATTTTAATAATTGATGCAATGCTCTAAATCCTTGTTGTTCTCCACCAAGGAAGAACAACACTTAACTAATGGTTGCGAAGGCATCGATTGCACAATTGCCATTAGTGCAGTTATCCAATTATGTCCTTCCACGCAGCTGAAGGAAATCAAAGGGAATCCATACATTAATGTGCTGCACCTTTGCTGCAGGATATTCTGGCATAGCATTAAGTGCTATTTCTAGAGACTGCCTGCAGCAGATTTAAATTCTGCTTGGGTTGAATAAAGGAAAGATAATGTTACCTCAGCCTCTTTGGGTCATCTGGGTTTTGTTTTGATCATATGTCAGGATATATGCACATGCTTCCCATACATACTGCAAGAGTAATTTTGTAACATGAAGTTCTTCTTTCTAAAGTCATTTATTTTAGTTTCAACACAGCCCTGCTGATAAATGGGAGACGAAGGGGCATGAGAACTTTCTTTCCCATTTAACCACAAACTCTAAGCAGCAAAATGTATTCCCCAAATACTAAGAATAGTTTGGGGCCAAATCTTACATATGGAAGATTAATTAGCAGAGTTGAAACTGAAATGATTCATCTCTGAGGCCATCTCTACGATCCTTTATTAGGTTAATTCTGGGCTAGCCGAGGCTGAAGCACTCCTATATCCACACTGCACCCTGGCAGGGCACCCTGGCAGACCACTAAGCCACTGCAGCTTGTTTACACTATGCACAGCCAGGGCCTGAACTATCTGGCCTCACATAAATGGCTCTGCTTGGCTCACATTAATATTTACCCCTGCCACTAACAGAAAAGAGGTGGGAAAATTCACTCCTGAGCTCCCTGCACTAGCTGAAGCAAGCCAAAATCTGGCTTTCAGTGGAGCAATCAGGATTTACACATGTAGGTTTTCTCGTGCAGGTGCACAGATATGGGCTACATATCAGTGCAAAGCTCAAAGCCCATTGGTTTGCACCAGTTAAAAACACCTTTGCTTTTTCCATTCCCATGCTTTGCTCAGCCCTATGTAACAGGGCTGCTAAGAAGTGCACTCTCATGGCCTTCATGCCCTATGAAATCTCAGTCCAATGTGGGATGCCCTGCAAGCCACTGCGGAGCCGAGCCCACCATGAAGGCTGTGATAAAACTTCATGGCAGGAGAAGCACAAACAAGGCTACCTGTGTTTCTAAAAGGGTAAAAGAAAACCATCCTGATCCCAAGGAAACTCACTGCAGGGCACTGTGTGATCTAAGAGAACTAAGAGTAAGTCTGAAGAGAAGACAAGGAGGGAAGGAGTCAAGGTTTGAAAACAGAAAAACCAGCAACTTGTAGACGGGTGCAGGGCTACCAATTAACTGCCAGCTGTGGATCCACCTCCTCTGTGTTTTCTTAGCCTTCACGCCCTCCATACACCTGGCTTGTTGGGTAGTTCTGGCAGTGCCCAATGGGAAGCAAGCTGTGTAGCAGGCACAGCCAGCACAAGCTTACTTGTTAGATGGCTTCTGTGTCAGCACTAGCTCTGGCAGGGACGGTGGTTTATGCTGGCATATGTCACCATGTCTTGGGATAGTATGGGTATCTGGAAAGCAGTATACAAGTGGAGGAATGGAGTTCTTGGCAGTGATCACTGGGCATGGAATTGTAGAATCATAGAATCGTCAGGGCTGGAGGGGACCACAAGGATTATCTATTTCCAATCCCCTGCCATGGGCAGGGACACCTCACACTAGATCGGATTGCTCAGAGCCCCATCCAGCCTGGCCTTAAAGACCTCCAGGGATGGGGCTTCCACCACCTCTCTGGGCAACCTGTTCCTGTGTCTCACCATCCTCATGGTGAAGAACTTCTTCCTAACATCTAATCTGAATCTACTCACTTCTAGTTTTGCTCCAGCACCCCCCCACTCCCCCGACCTGACATCCTAAAAGGGATGTAGGTGGTAGAAGAAAGGTGGCGCAATTAGGGGCAGAGCATTATCCATTTGAAAACAGCAACAAACAAAACCTGCAAGGTAACTGTCAAACATGGTCCTCCCTGGATATTTGCTTGGGCTGCTGCAAGTGTAGAAGCCAAAACTGGGGTAAGAAAACACTGACTAGTGCCAGAGATTTCTGGCTGGGAACTTAAGGAAACAGCAGGCTGGGGTAAGACTGTGGGAGAGAGCAAATGTTGTGGGAGAGGCTGGAGCTGTCTGGCTTTCTGGAGCATGCCAGGCTCCTCAAAAATAGACTTCTGGCATGTAGTCACAAATAGAATTAGCTGGTGTCTGGCCTAGGAGGGAATTGGCTCCATACAACTCCTGTAGCACCATCAACATCCCTGGATAAACACTGCAAGCCTGGAATGGGGAAATGGAGGAGTAGGTGTCAGGGCATCAGAGGAGGCAGTTGGCTGGCCAGGGCCTGGGTATCAAGTGGGAGCAGCACCCTAGAGCAAATAGTTTTCCTGACGTTGTATAAAGTGGCTGTGGGAAGCACTGGCTTGCTCAAAAATGACATGAGGTCCAAGCTTAATGACTGGAGCATGGCAGGCTGCTGCTGCTGCTGTAGTTACGAGAGAACAGGGCACACACCTCCACATTGCCCTGACACTCCCTTCTCCTGCTGCTGTTGGGGGAAGCAGAGGTTCAGTTGCTGTCTGACTGCCAGTGGAGGAATAGGGAAACATGTTCAAGTGCAAAGAGGGAGGCTGAAAGACAGAAGAAAGGATCCTGCTATGCAGCTGGGGCTGAAGCTATGTCATCCTGCATGGGAGCCTTGCCACTATGCAGATGCTTGCCCACAGATGAAGCTGGTCCTGGCATCATTCATTTGGGCTAGCACTCCTGACCAAGGAGATGCTGACAGGGATAGACACACCTAGGGCAAGGGACACCCCAAGGGACTGTGTGGCCATGAGTGACCCACTCTGGAATGGAGCAGGAGGAAAAGCAGTAAGTGGAAAAGAGAAGCAAAACATCATCAGGAATGGATGTGTGTAGCTTTGTGCGGCAACACACTGTAAGCATAAACATGAAGCAACAGAAGGGGAAGCAGAAAGGACAAGGATAAAGAGGACACAAGCAAACATACAAGCAGAGTAACTATTCTCAACAGTTCTAAGTCAAAATATTTCCCTCACTCCGAGAATAAAAGCTAGAAGGAAAAGAAAAAAGAAATCTGATGTGTATGGATGTAAATGAAATACCTCAGTCTCAAAAGACCAAAATAGGGGGGAAAAAAATCAATCTAAAACTTCTTTCAATTCTCTTTAGATTCCCTTTTCAAAAGACACCTGGTTCTGACACTCTGAATGCATTTAATCACATCTGTCCTAACAGGCAATAGTGAACAACTTCAACTGTATGAAAATTGTTGCTGACCCAAACATGACTGGAATGAAAGTCAGCACTGTTAATTATCTTCTCTGGAGCACTCCCAGGAGTTCATTATTCACACTGAAGACCTCAGCATGTTGTAGCTAGTGAGGAGAGGTAGGAAGGTCCTCACTGGGATGCAGGCTATGCCTTTGGACTTTTTTCCACTCTGTGGGTGACAGAACCCTGGAACAGGTTGCCCAAGAGGGTTGTGGAGTCTCCCTCTCTGGAGATATTCCAGACCTGCCTGGACACGTTCCTGTGTGATCTGGTACAGGTGATGCTGCTCTGGCAGGGGGGTTGGGCTGGATGAGCTTCCAAGGTCCCTTCCAGCCCCTGACATGCTGTGAATTCCATGATTATGCCCTCAATCTTTAGGGGAATGAGCTCAATTCACCAAAACCTCCACTTTCTTTCTGTCTATCTTCCTACCCAGTCTGCAGAAACTTTCTGTGAGATTTCCCACTCTGTGTTCTCCTTTCCAGTCACCAACATAAGACTGTTTTAGATCTCCATCTTGGGTTACAAATTCCATATGACGGTAGAAAAATAGGGAAGTTTTAAACGTGGGGAAAAAAACCCAACACCACATATTTTAAAGCTTGAAGAAGAAGAAAAAAAAAATCCTCCTTCTATAGCACTTTTAATGCTTTCCAATGGTATTTTATAAGATCCAAGCAGCTGAAAACTTTCCTTCATAAAGATGTATACAGCACTTCAAGTATTGGAACTCCCAGTGTAATTGTTGTGATTAATTCCTGTTGGCTTATTATCACCCTTTAGTCTTTTAATTTGGACTCATTTAAAATGAATTAATCACTGTAGTCATGTGTTAAACATGAAAACTAGCGCTCTAAAGGAATGTCTCCATGATCTGACACAACTTCTTGCCCACTCCCACCCAGTCAGCTCCCTCCAGCCCAGAAAAAGCCTGGGAAAGTGGTTAAAATTGGCATTCTGATGCCAAGGCTGGCAGCTGGAGCACAGGAGAGAGGCAGTTCCATTCACAGAATCTCAGGATCACAGAATTAACAAGGTTGGAAAAGACCTTTGTGATCATCAAGTCCAACCTATTACCCAATACCACCTAATTAGCCAAACCATGGCACTAAGTGCCACATCCAGTCCCGTTTTAAACATTTCCAGGGACGTGACTCCACCACCTCCTGGGGCAGCCCATTCCAAAAGTCAAGCACTCTCTGTGTGAAGAATTTTTTCCTAACTTCCAGCCTAAACCTCCCTATGTGCAGCTTGAGACTGTGTCCTGTTGTTCTGCCACTGGCTGCCCAGCAGCCCTCATCCAGCTGGGGCCTCAGGTGTAAGCAGGTGCCTGGATGCCAGTCACCAATGGGCATAGGCACATGCAGCACTCCCAGTACGGGCAAAGTCTCCAAACTGATGTGGCTTTTTCCTTCACATCTGCATGGTGGTTCACGCTGCTTGAGCTTATACTGCCAGCATCAATCAATTCATCTCCAGATGAGAGTTAATGAAGATGTATGCTGAATGGCAAGCGGGGCTGGCCAGTTGCCCAGGAGTCAGGAGCTGTGTGCTTGCCCTTACTGCTGCGCATTCGCTCTCACTGAGCTGCAGGATGTGGATTTAGCGTTACCCTTTCCAAATCAAAACAACTGCAGAGGCAGAATATCCAATTAGTACTACCAGACTGAAAAATAAAAACCCAGGGTTGGTCAACAGGGCAAAGTGCTCACATTGAATGGATGGCATTTTGGTGAGGGCATTCCTAAAGGAGCTGTGAGGTGCCTCTGCAGTAGGTACCTCAGTCTCTCTGCAGACAGACTGAAAATTGGGTGGGTTCAGCCTGGAGAAGGGGAGGCTCCAGGAGGACCTTACAGCACCTTCCACTATTTGAAGGGGTCTATAGGAGAGCTTGAGAAGGACTTTTTCCAAAGACATGTAGTGATAGGATGAAGGGTAATGGCTTCGAACTGTAAGAAGCTGAATTTAGAGGACATATTAGGAAGAAATTCTTCACCATGAGGGTGGTGAAGCACTGGAACAGACTGTCCGGAGAAGTTGTGGAGGGTCCAATCCTGGAAGCTTTCAAAGCCAGCTTGGATGGAGGCTTGAGGAACTTGGGCTAGTAGGAGATATCACTGGCCATGAAAGGGGGTTGGAACTCAATGATATTTAAGGTCTCTTCCAACCCAAATCATTCTAAGATCATGTAGAAAACCATCACTGTCACCCTGAATGTAGACAATCAGGGTTTTATCTCTGAAGCACTTCTAATAGTGCCCTAGGTGACGCTGCTTGGGCAGGGTGGTTGGACAGGATGACCTCTAGAGATCCCTTCCAACCCCTAGCATTCTGTGATTCTGTGAAATGTTTTCATCAGCCTTCAGAGTATCTGATCTCCCAGAACATAAAACCTCGTGGAACAGGGTCTTGCTTCAGTCTCTCTTTCAATAGAAAGGGCCCTACAGAAATATCCTGGATAACAAATGTTTGAATTTACACAAATTTCAGTTCTTTATAATGCTGGTCACACACATCAGAACCGTAGAATCATAGAATTGTTTGTGTTGGAAGTCACCTCCAAAGGTTGTCTAGTCCAAATCCCTTCAATGAGCAGGGATATCCTCATCAGATCAGGCTGCCCAGAACCTGGGCATCCTGGCAATGAGCAGGGACATCCTCCATTACATCAGGCTTGCCCAGAGCCCTGTCAAGCCTGACCTTGAATATCTTCAGGGATGAGACCTCAACGATCTTCCTGGGCAACCTGTTCCAGTGTTCTACTACCCTCATGGTAAAGATTTTGTTCCTAATGTCCAACCTAAATCTACTCTTCTCTAATTTCAAATCATTGTCCCTCATCCTAACCACTACATTCCCTCTCCATCCTTCTTGTAGAGCCCCCTTCAGGTACTGGAAGGCTCCAATTAAATCTTCATGGAGTCTTCTCCACATAGAACATCCCCAGCTCCCTCAGCCTGGCTTCACAGGACAGCTGCTCCAATACCCTGATCATTTTTATGGCCCTCCTTTGGACCCACTCTGTCAGGTCTGGGTCCTCCCTGTGTTCAGAACACCACAGATGGGTGCAGTACTCCCGGTGAGATTTCACCAGAGCAGAATGAAGTGGCAGAATCACATCTCTTGATCTGTTGGCCACACTTCTGAGGCAGCTCAGGATGCAATTTGCCTTCTGGGCTGCAAGCACGCACTGTTGGCTCACATCCAGTTTCTCACCCATCAGAACTCCCAAGTCCTTTTCTTCAGGGCTGCTTTCTGTCACCTCAATGCCACAATGAGCTACAGAATGCTTTCCGCTATACTGAGTGTCCTTTTTCTCTTTCTGTATTATTTTCCATTATATGAATGGTAGAAAAAGAAATGCAGTCAATTTTCTGATAATTTGTTCCTTTGAAGTCTGAAAATTACACTTCATAATTTTGAATTATGACTTACCACTCTTTTTTCCCCCCTCTTCAGCAGAAATTTAATTTTGCTTCATTTACCTCATCTGCTTTGAAATATTCCAGAGCTCATGCAGTTTCAGTTGCAATAAAAAAAGCATTTCTGCTGCATAATAAATACAGTAAAAAGAATGTAACATAGTTATTTAGGTATCTGCATCCAATTGGGATGTGTAGGCACAGTTATCCTTTGCTAGCACCTCCCAGTGGAATAACCCTTCCAATTTTCATGTTGGATAGCACCTGGCACTGAGCAGACTTAGCTGACTTCCCAGGTGCCATTCATCACTGAGCCAAGACCAGTGGGCAGCTGCTTTGTGAGAGCAATGTTTGTTGTTGCTGTCTGTGCTACCATATCACAGGTAAATAAGGGAAATGTTGCAGTGTGGAAGCTGAAGAGCACATAACCACACACTTTATGTTTATTTATGTTCAGCTTTTGGATCCTCTACCTGGGTGATCATTTCAACTCCCAGGCACAGCTGTAGCGTGCAGATCGATGTGTTAGGTCCTGGCATGAAAGGAAGTAAAAGTTTTAACCTTTACTATTAGGCTGCCAATCACCCAAAGATTTCATACCACACTGCACACTGCAGCTCTTGGCACACCTGGCTAACTGCTGATTTATTTAAATAGTAGTAGGTAGTTTAACAGTACTTAATTAAGCTCATATAGTAATGGGATGGCACAGTTAAAGACGGCTAGCTTTGGCAGAGTGTTCCTACCAATACACACGGAGTTCAGTGTTGTGGATGAAGAGAATCAGGATAACAAAAGGAAAATTATCCCTCATGCATCAGCCCCTGGTACCTGGCAGCAGGGAACTGCCAAACGCTGTTGTCCAATCTGAACTGTCTGTAGAATCATAGAATCATAGAATGGTAAGGTTGGAAGGGACCTCAAGGATCATCTAGTTCCAACCCCCTGCCATAGGCAGGGACACCTCCCACTAGTACAGGTTACTCAAGGCCTCATCCAATCTGGCCTTGAACACATCCAGGGAGGGAGCAAACACCTATAATGAAACACAGTCGTATGTACCTGTGTACATGCACACATATACACACATACCCGTATTTGGCTGCTCTCATCCTGTATCTGTTCCCAGACATGGAGCTTCATCCTGTGAGATAATCAGACATACTAGCTTACAATACATCTGAACTTCTCTGGCTGGAACAAGGTTAACTCCCAGTTACATATTTGGCTTAGTAAGAGATTTGTTGACACCGTTTTGAACAATAAAAACAACTACTCTTGAACAATAAAAACAACTGCGAGAGGCTGTGTTTGCTCCTGGTGGAACCGATGGCTCCTTAGGAACTATTTTCATGTATTTTCCAACAAAGTGAGTGCTTCGTCCCAGATCCTAATGCTGCCCTGGGGGGATGAAGCTGTTCAGAGTTTGCATCAAGTCCTGCACAGATCCCAGAGAGAACATACTTGTTCATCATAGCTGCACATGTTTAGGTGAGAGGTTGAGCCGCTGCTCTGCACTGTCCATGGGCCAGCGGATCACCACGGTTTTGTGAAGACACAACACTGTTGTCTTCAGGGTTGGGATGAATTGTTTTCCTGAACCAGCATAAGAGATGCCACAGAATTCTTCAACTAAGATGGGCACGTTGATGCAAATCAGATTAAGGCCCGAAGTCCTTAAATTGCTGCATTAATTAAATTACTTTGTGCTCCCTGTTACGAATATTCAAACTGAATATGTGGAGATGGGAAAATCTCCAACTTCATTAACTCAAGTTCCCGTACCAAACAAACACACATCTCAAAACAGCGAGCTATTTACAATCTAACAAAAGTTCGAATATCCAGTTGGGAATTATTTACACAAAAGGTACAACAGGAATTTTATGGAGTAATTTAGGGAAGGGACAAAGAAATATAAATAACCATATCCTACACATAACTCAGATAGGAGGGTGAGGAACAGCAACTGCCGCTGCCAGTCACAAAATGGATTTGTCCTCGCCCTCGAACAGGGCTATTAGTGGGAAAACCTGAGACTCCAATTGATTTAATAGCTAAATTTACTCACCGATCAGCCCGAGACACTGCGGTGGGGCAATACTCGAAGAAATTATAATACCAAATTGTGTTCTCGGCGCAATCACAAGGCAGAGAGGGCAGCAGAACCCGAGTGCGCAGCTGAAACCGAAAGCAAAAGCCCCGGAGGTAGCCAGGTGTACTCAAGGGGCAGTCGGCAACAACACTGCCCCAGGAGGCGGAGCAGAGCCGGGAAGCAAGTGAAGTCAGGCAAAACAGACCACTGGCAGGAAAAAAACGTGAAACCCTGCCAATCAAACAGGGCACCAGCCTTGCAAGCAAGTCTGGGCCTGTTTTGCCCCAGCAGGACAGTATCATGACATAGGGCTTTTAGAGGTCTTAATCTGACTACTTTTAAACCACCTATTCAGCACAAGCTGGTATGAAACCAGCACCAAAAGAACTGAACAGCAAGCTTCCCTGCTGTTATAAGCACGTATGGCATAATTCAGAATCCTCCAAATTCAGATTTGACAGCACACTTGAGCATATGCCAACTTAAAGTATGTATGAAGTCCCTCTGGCTTACATCTGTGAAGGCTAGGGAGGAAAAGCACTCTGTCAACTTATGAAAATATGTGAGAAGAGATCCCTCTCTGGACATGCATATTTACTGAATAATGTGAACTGCTTGTGAATACTTCAGCTGAAGCTTTCTCAATCCTCTCTAAGAGTGACCAGAGAAAGTATTTGCAAATGTAAGTGTGAATCTGCTTAGACATAGAATCAGATTATTTGAAAACTGATGAAAAAGATATAAAGACTGTAAAAGTCAGCAGGCATCGAAGTGCAGGTGACATCTTCTATTTAATTTCTCACCAGTTTCTCATAACTAGGGGTTATTTTAACCTTTTAGATTTTCACTTGTTCCTGATGTTCCATTTATATATTCTGGGGCAGGTTGGAAGAGTTTGTGCCTTTAATCCTGAGAAATCAAACTCCAGACATCATGTGTAGAGGCTCCAGGTGTTGCTAGATGCCAAGGGCTCCTGTGCTTTGACAGCTTCATATGCCTGCCAGAAGTGAGAATACTCTGCCCAGTTAGTAAGAACCAATTAAAAGGAGAAACTGAGATAGGCTTGCACAGTCCCTCCACATAAATGTTGAGGGGTAAGGCAGCAGCAAAGGTTCCTTCATTATTGCCAAATCCTCTGAAGTCACAGCACACATCTATAGCCCCAGCCCGCCTCAGTATCATTCCCTGCACCCCCCATGTTGCCACTCGTTATCAACACCCTGCTACACATTCACAAGGAGTCGGTGAGGTAGAATAAGAAGAGTCCTCTGCTACAGCACAGACAAGGAAGCATTCAGCAATTCAGCACAAGTGAGTAATTGAACAGTTTATTTGAAGTGGAAGAAACTGGATCTGCAATAACTAAATTGTCTGCATTGTATTATAACAGATAACAGAATGATGCAAACATATGAAAATGCAAGAATGCAAAATTACTTCTCTTATAATGTTGGCAACTGGCAGCATTTTAAAAGCAACAACAGGAAACAGATCAGCTGGAGCACAAATTGATGTAGTGCAGTAGAAATGCAACTGCTCTATGGGCATTTTTGTATCGTGTAAGATCAAATACAGAGAGTTGAACATACGAAAGAATCCCCAGCATTTGAAAAGTACCTTTGTGTGCCAATTGTCAGGCAAATGGAAATACAATTTGATGTCTAGCTGAGCATGTTGCTCAAACTTTTGTAATATCTCTGTGGATTTCTGTTTTCTATCTTACATTTGAGAATGTTAAGTGGTGTTGAACACGCCTTTTAAACACTGGCACCAGTAAATCAGAGCTATGTTAACAGTCACTGTTCAGGGAAACAAAACCAAAATGACATAACAAAACAAAAGTTTATGAGGTACATAAATATACAGCTATGGCAATATAACCCTAAAAAAGGGTTTCCTAAAGCACATAAAGCTCCACTGTACCAGCTCCTTTAGGAAAACATGTATACCCAAAGCAAATGTTAAACTACAGTTCTGTATTGTTTGCATTTAGGAACTAGTGGGACATTTGATTCTTATTTTCCAAGTAACACAACAGTATTCATTTAAAACCAGTGAATGTGGGGTGACAATCATATATGCTATATATCTGTAACTACACCTTCAAGGAGGTCATTGAAGATATGTTTCTGCTGATAAAATCACTCAGAGGACAGCTCAATGCATTCTGCACAAACTGCTGAAGAATGGCATGACCAACCAGACTTAAGGAATCTTTCACAGGGCAATTTCCTTTCTGGAACTGGAAATTCATTAACAATTATAACAAGAACGAAGAAGCTTGAATCAAATCCAGCCTTCAGATTACTCCTCTAACAAAAAATGGACCACTTATTTTCTAACCATTTGACTCGACAAGGAAAAGTTACTTAGGAATGTTTTAGTGATGAAACATAAAGGCCCAGACATTATAGCAAGAAATTAAATAGAATCATATCATAAAAAGTCAGACTTGAAACTTCAAAGTAACTTGGAAGAATTAGTGTTTAAGTGAGTACTAGGACAGATAGAAAGTGATTAAAAGACTAAGAAGTTAGCTAAATTTTCAAATTCATTAGAGACTTATTAACCTAAACTGTCTGGGGAAGTTGTTGATGCACAGATTCATTTGCCTGTATGTATTTCATCTTCAGTTTTTCATCCAGAAACAAGTACCAGGGATGTAAAATAGACAGACAAAAATCACAAAGCTCAGAGATCCTCACAAATGTTAAGGTTGTCTTGGGAACCTGAAGGGAGGAAAGCGAAAAAGTTTAGCTCTCTAAAGAAACCAGAAGAGAACTCAGAGCTTTATGGCTAATACACAAGCAGAAGTTGTACTGCCTATTTGTACTTGCACTCTGTTTACACTGTTTGGATTTGGGGCATTCAGGTTAAAATGTCTGCATTTTTATATAGAAGAAATAATCCTCTCCTTGATAAATCTATGGCACTATGCACAACTTTATACTTCCTCTTAGGCTCGGGATTTCAAATATAAAGTCCTCAAAATACTACAATCAATTTAGTGCTGGAAGAAGGAAGTCTAATCAGATCTTCTTAACCATCTGAGTTCAGGTAGCCAAACCACATTCTCAGTTCTACAAGAAAGTAAGAGACAGAATGATTAGAAGCTATTCTTTAGCCATGGCCAACCATACAGTGAATTAGAGTACTCCTAATCAGGAACAATCCTGCAGCAATGAAAAAAACAAAGTTCTGCACTGCTGATTTTCCTTGGAAGCCAAACTTCCACAGCAGGTTTTAACTTTGAAAATGGTAGGATTACTTTTGTTAAGGACAGAGACTTTAAAAAAATTCGACAGGAAATATAAAATAGTTTAAAAGAATCTATAAACTCCTTCTGAAAACTCTGCAATCAAGCAGGTCTTTATCTAAACTGAATTAAAGCTTGACTCTTGGGAGGGTCCAGATTTAGACAACTTAAATTTAGCTGTCTACATATGTGTTAGATATCAAAAGTCCTACTAAATTCAGTTAAAACCTAATAGGTGGACCAAACAGATTCTAGAGATTTCGGCAGCCTGATCCCACTCCACAGGCTGGACACCTCAGAAGCCTTGGAGGTTGCACTCTCCCAGTCCACATGGATCTGGAAAAGAACAATTTACCCATCATAGGCCAGACCTCTATATATGGGGGCTGGAGGGGAGTTATCTCAAATTCATGCTTAATATCAATCTGGTCTTTTTATGCTAAAGTAAAGTCCAAGTCTTTCCCCAGGAAGTGGGGGATGGTCTACATATAGGTAAAACCAGAATGGATGAGAATGGCTTGGTGTTAGAATCAAATGCTCAACTTCTTGAGCTGTTAAATATCTGTCTCACGTTACTTCATTATATTCTCACCAGCAAAGCAAAGAAGAAAATTAGGAATATATTGTGATTTCCTGAACAAGTCAAGAGGTTGTGCAACTTGGCACATTAGTCATAAAAACTGACCCCTTTTTCAGGATAATTGTTAAAAATATGCTTTTATTGTCATGAATTATAGAGCCAAGTCCTTCCTGTTGCCTTGAACTCCATTGTAAGAACTTCTCAGCCACAAATCATGCTACACAGTAAATTTGAAAACTTGCAAGCAATTCTCAAGTGTTCAAATGAAAACATGCACTCTGAATTCAAGTGTAGTAATACATAATAAATGAATTCAGACCAAAGCTTTTCAGAATCAGAATTGTAGGCACCAGTCCAACAATGGAAGTTGTCTTAGCTTTAGTTTCCTTTCTAACTTATCAACATTAGTGAAGAACCTAATACCACAGATAGACTGTGTGGAATCCCATACTGATGGGCTTCTTAGACATTGTAGTTTAAACACTTTATGCAAGAAATCCTTTTCTCTCCAGGGTTTAAGCAATGCTTACGATGATCAACTTGATCCTGTGGCATTTTAAGTCATAAACAAGGAAAAGAAAGTTAAAGTAAAAAAAGTTAAAGTAAAAAATGTAAAGTTCTGACCATTTCTGTCCATCAGTCCTCAGTGAAAGTCTTTAAACTTACAGATATCTACATTGAACTACTAAAACAGATCACCTCTGACTCTGAAGAAGGACCATGCCTGGAACTGCTGGCTGGAAGCAGCTAAGGGGAAATGTCAGACCCAGGAATAGGATATGCTGAATACTGAAGTATGAAGGCTCTATATGGAAAGCTTCCATCCATACAATGGACTTTCTTCAGGGAAAGCAGACAACTGATCTGTATGTTCCCTGGAGGAGATTTATTCTCACAAAAAAAGGAAGAATGTAAAGTTCATCTTGGAGACAAAATGCACATTTGGCTATTTGTTATCATTTTTACTGATGCCAAAAGGCAGATTAAAAGATGCAGAGTTTATATTTGGCTTTTTTTATCGCTACGTTTTTGTGTTTGTTCTGTGTAATACACATTTTTGTGCTGTTATGTCTGTGTGACCATCAACATTTTCATTGGAATAAATATATTCCTGTTTATCCCTGAGGCAGTTAACTACTGCTACTTCTTCTTGAACGTTTTACTACTGATATCTTGTGATAAGCATTAGGTCAGTAAAACTGGTGGGTTTGTTCTGCTGTACATATTCCTAATATTCAAAGGAAGAATAGTCCTGCAAGATGATTATGAACAATGCAGGTTGAAACTTCTGATCACAAAATTAAAATTATTCATTTTGAAGAACAGACCTTTTTTGTCCTTGGATTAGATCTTAGCACCACAAAAGCATTTAGCCACCCCACTTAATCTAATGATATTGAATCAGCCTCCCTTTAATGCTTTATGGTTTTAACTTCAGCTTAGATTAGAATGAAACTCAGCAGCACAAGAACCAGGTTTTATTTTAGTCTGAAAGAAAATGAGCCAATCAAAACACTCATTTAAGCCAAATTCTACGTTCTGCTAAGTACAAGATGTCTTCGTATTTAACATTGCCTGTTTCACAGAAAAAAAGAGAGCAAAGCTTTATTTGCTAGTGTTCAATAAAACCAAGAACCTCAGCTTCTATTAGCTCCTTATTTTGCTCTAGAAGCCATTTGTTTAGTTAAGTTGGGGACACCTGATATCACTACCATGATCCAAAAGAGCAGGAGCTATTACAGACAAAGGATATTATTTTTATACAGAGAAATATTTAAAATTTGTAGTGAGCATACCTCGAGTTTTCTTGCAGTACTCTAGAACATCCTAAACAGCAAGCTTACTTCTTTTGGCTTTTTTTAACTTTGAATAACATTCTTCTTTCTGCAGTGAACAAACAGAAATCCCAAACAACATCAAAATCCAGGCAAAACCCCAGTAAAATAAATGAAGCAGTAATAGTTAAGACCTCAACTAAAAAGTTATTTATGAGTGCTATGATAAGTAATTAATAAAAGAGCTATTTTGAAAATACCCTTTTACATGCTGGCAACCAAGTCTTTCCAAATCAGCTGATTTTTTGGTGGTGTCTAAACCTGCAATGATGACAATGGCTTATTCTTCGGGGAAGCATTTAGCAGCATCCACAGTTGGCACCATTGTGTTTTAACCCAAAGAGAGGAGGAATCAAATTCTCTGGAGATCACTGGAGACTCTATGTCTACTCCCATTAGCAGACAATCAGAGTCATAGAATGCTTTGATTTGGAAGAGACCTTAAAGATCATCTAGTCCCCACTCCCCTGCCATAGGCAGGGACACATTCCACTCAAGGTATCATCCAGCCTGTTCTTAAACATTTCCAGGGACAAGGCATCCACAGTTTCTCTGGGCAACCCTTTCCAATGTCTCACCACTCTTACAATAAAGAACTTCTTCCTAATGTCCTAATCTACTGCTCTACTTTAAAACCATTGCCCCTTGTCCTATCACCACAGGCCCTTATAGGAACTCCTGTTCCTGAGACTCCAGCTGAAGCATCCCCAAAAACTGCATCCACTTCACTCAGGTCCAACAACAGCAGTGCTATACTGGCAGCATGACAGGCAGGAAGTGACAACCTGCTGTTTCCTGCCACTTCCCAGAGGCAGTTAACAGGCCTCGGGCTGGTACCTGTGCTACTCACAGCCTCTCTACTCACAGAGAGGAATAGCATGGGGCACTGGTGACTTGGACAAGCCTGTATCCCTTCCCCATTCCAGCAGTGTTGCCAGACCAGACAGAAGCTCTCTGCTTGCCCAGTCTGCTCAAGCTGCAGAGCTAGCTCCTATGCTCACAAGCCCTAGCGTAGATGAGTCATTCCTAGTGGAAAGGACTTCAGCACTTAATTCGTATTATAGTGGAAGTTTCCCTTTAGTACTGGGACCCTGGGATCATCATTCTTACAATCACAGGTATTTTAAGTTTCAGTTTTTCTTTTCTTTGTGAGATTGACTCCTGACTGCTGCTGTAGCGTTGCAAAGCTGGGCCTGTAATTAACAACTGCAGGGCTGTTGAAGGGCCTTTCCCAGCTGCAGTTGGCTGGGGCCAGCGCAGAGCATCTGGGCCAGTATCTCCCACACCAACTCCTCTCTTCCCTGCTGCAGCCTGAGCTCTAGGGTATGAGTGTGTTCCCAAAGTAGGCCCCTGAGGCTGCTCTACTGGCCCCTTCTGAACTGCATGGATTACATAGACCATGCTCTTTTAATTGCAGAATTGTCTTGTACTTGGCTTTAAAAGCATAATCAAACAAAAAGATGACAGTTAAATTTTAATGTTAACTAGCATTAAGTGGAAGAATCTAAATTATGGATACATACTCTTAAGTTCTTAATGAACAGTTAAGCAGTATGTTAACATACGTCACTAGGCAGAGGCACTTCAGGTCAAATGTAGGTAGTGAGACCCAAGCGTGGGTCACACTTGAAATGAAATATAAAATGCAAAAGAACCTGGATGAAAAGGGGAAAAAAAATGCAGCCAACTTTTCTTCTGGCTTATTCTGCAGAGTTATTGCACAATATTTCAGTTGGTTATTAGCAGAAACTAAGTAAACATACCTACTTAAGAAAATACAATTCTACTGAGCATTGGATGCTTGGGATCTGTTCCTTCTAATGGATCTAATTTCTGGGTAGCTACAATACTGAGAATGTGGTTGTAAAGAGAAGGACATGGAAGACACAACTGATATTTGCAGAGCTCATACTTAGAAACAGAAGTGTAGCCTAGTGATAGGGAAAAGTAGTATTCAAGAATCACAAAAAAAAATATTTTGAAGAGGAATTTAAAAGTACAAATTACTATTAACAGAACAGCATCCAGACCAAAAAAAAAACCTTAAGAAAAGTAATTATTGGTAGGAAATTATCTAATTACCGATGCTGGCTCCATCTAGTAATACAAGAACAACTTAAATATATTAAATAATTAAGAGAATGTAACTTAAAGACAGAATGAATTACAATTAGGCTTTTGGAACTCATTTCTACAGGATGTTGCTGAATTCAAGCACTTAAAGTGAGAAAATTCCAGAGCCACTGAGAATGCCCACAGTTATATTGGGCAGGATAATTCTGCTTTCTGTAGAATCAGAAAATCTGCTTCAGAAACATGTTTACATTAAGTAACATCATTAAATGGTTTCATTTTAGTAGCATCCTTTGCAGGAGACAAACATTTTAAATGCATGCTTGAAGTAACATTAACATAACCAGTGGTTAATTTTATCCTGATTAAGGTTAATTTTATCCAGAACCAGGCTTAGTAAGATTTCTTGGTTTTCCTGTACTAACTAGAACAGGCAGAAACAGAAAATTTAGGTTGTAAAGTACCTCTAGCAGTATTCTAATTGCAACTTTTACTCAAAACAGAGCTAAGTTGGAAGCTATAACACATTGCTTTGGGCCTCATCTAGTCGAGTTTTGAGAATCTGAAAGGAAAACAAATCCACAACCTTTCGGTGCAGCTTGTTCCAATACTTCACCATTCTAACTCTGAAGAGTTTCTTTCCTATGCCCAGTAGCAATTTTTTCCTGTTGCAACTTGTGCTTTTAATGAAGTTGTAATTAAACTTGTGTTTGCAAAACTTCCATGTTTGTCTAACAGCATAATGCCTCACACATACACTGCAGTCAGCACTACATGATTTATGAGGTTTGAGATTCTTTTTGTTAATATGGTTTCAGATTAAGACAGACTGAACACTGAAACCCTCACTGTGTTAATCTCACACGATTCTTGATAAACTGTCTTAAAGAAAGGAAGACTAATTATCCTATCTTAGAAGTCCCAAGTAGAAAAAGCACTTATCTCAGACAACACAGTAAATCATCTTCCCTTTCAGAAAAAGAAAAGCAGCAGTGGCTGAAAACATTACTTCATAGGATAGAAGTTTCAGAAAATTATATTGAGGATGATGGTAGAACATGATGGAAGTCATGCTCTTTACTGCTTCATGTTGTTTTAGAATATACTGAATTTGTGAGAACGAGCTCTGTTATTTACCATACCTGTTCCAAGTTAGCCTTGGAGTGACGAGAGTTGGTTGTGGGGATGCAGTCCTGAGAACGACAGGCTGCTTTATTGTCTTTGCTTTTGGCAACGTGCATTGTATCATTTGAGACAGATCCATGAATATTTAACCCTGCTTTTTCATTTGATCTCTTTCTTTGTTGTTGGGATGGATCAAAATTTGTCATTTCGTTGTCTGACTTACAAATCTGCAAAGGTACTTTTTTTGACTGGAGCTGTTTATCAAGAACTTGTGAGGTATTTTGACTTGTGAACTTTTTCCCCCTTCTTGCACTGCAAAGAGGAGATGCAGAAGTATTCGGACTCGGATGGATGTTTGGTTTCTGAAGCACTGGCCCAACATTATTAGGAAAGGAAGGAGAATTGGCCTTTTTGTGACTGACTTCACTTGAATTCCCTTGAATTGCAGATGCTGAGCTATCTGCAAAATCAGAGTTAGTCATTCGTCTACCAGCCTCTGCTTTCCACTGAAAGATGTGCGTTGTACGCTTCGTGTATGTTTTCATATGAATTACCCGAAGTACGCTGCTCTGGGTAGGATTTCTGACTGACATCGTTTGAACGGGCTTGCAAACCTGACTTATGCTGGACTCGTGCACGCTCAGCACAGAAGATGAAACCCCCATCATTTTTATTGGTGAATGTCTTCCAGTGTTTTCTCTCCTCTTGCCATCCACTTGATTTGTGATCCTTCCATTCATTTGTATCAACTTTCCTTTGAAAATTGGTATAATTTTGCTGACTTTTTGGGGAGGGAGTTCCAAGACTGAATTCACAGGCATTCCTAAAGATCTCCCATCTGATAACTCTGGTACTCCTGCTGGTTGCCTGTTATTCTTTGATTTCTCTGTGGCTTCAGTGGTGTACTTCTCCGTACTCTTACAGCTACTCAAGACAGTGTGTTCTTCTGGCTCTCTGACCAAACGCTCCATCCAGTGGCTGTTTTCCATACTGCACGATGAAGGAACTGAAGGCAAAGTCCGTTTCCTTGGAGGAGCCTGTGTTAGGGGTACTACACAAACCATCTCATCATCCAATTTCGTACACTCAGATTTTACTGCCTGCAATACAACAAGAGCTGGTAAACGGCATGAAGTGGATTTCAAAGGCCGACAGTGCTACCTAATGCATCCCTCTATGATATCAACTTCATATACATCACAATATATAATCATACATTTTCCTGATTTGAATTAATCTGAACTATATTTTTAACCAATATTTTGTCATTACTATAAATGAAGATCTGTTTTACTATCTCTCCAGCTCTTTGTTTATAGACTATGCTGGAATATTGTATTTCTCAGAAGGAAAGACTTAAATTACAGTCATTATCTTGCTTTAGTGCTTTCCAACTGAGTATTGCCAATCCACTTTGAGAGGGTCTGCAGAGAATTTGACTGACAGGGCTCCTCATCTCTTAAGACTTCCAAGGGCATCTGTATTCTGGGCAAAAGACAGTTTGGATGTCTATAAAAACTGCAGATGACAAAGAGAAGCCATTCTAGCTTTGATCACCAAGGAGACATAAACAGGAACTGATTTCTGAAAGAGGATTATAGTATTTTAGAATCTCTGCAATTTCTGTCACTATTCTTTGTTCAGAATTAATTACTTCATTTCTTCTTTCGCACACTACCACCAAAGAAATTTGAGTCTCGGCCTTTGTCACAGCATCAAATTAAAGGAGTTCTGATTGCTTGCCTCCTTTCCACCACCAGCCATGGAGTGAATACTAGAGCTTGAGTGCTTTTAAATGCATAAGCACACAGAACTTTTGTTTTCCACAGCCTGTTTTGTTGTTTGTTTGTTTTTTTTAATAAATGGTAGCTATTATAATACTTTTTTATTGTTGCTGTTTTTATTATTACAGAAGAGCTGTGAGGAAGCCTGCATACACAAAATAGTAAAATAAGGCCTAAAAACCTGCAAATATTGGCAGCAACAAGCTAACACCAAATCAAATATTTTTAATGTAGCTGTGACGTGTGCAACAACATAAGAATGGCAAATTGCAATATTTAATTCTGCATTTAATTAGAAGTCACACGATTGAGAGTTGTTTGTTGTGAAAAGCATTGTTTCACGCTCTTACTGTGTTCTGAATATGAAAAAGACTACTCCCTACCATGAGCAAAGTAAATGCCATTAATATGGTTATAAAAAAAATAATTCACACGCACCGGAGCCCTGGAGAGTTCCTGTGTAGCATAAAGTGCTTTACTTGTCATCTTCACAGGAAATCCACAGAGATGCGAAAGATTAAGCTTCATGTCAGAAAGAAATGAGTTCAACACACTCTCTGAATCTATTCTGGGGAAATACTGCACTGGCTGACTTCGAATGCAACTTAAAGGGTACCTGAGCAAGCATTCAGGGATACATAACAAATTCCTTTACTATGAATCATCTTTGTTGAGAAGAAAGCATGAACATGCCTAAAGCTTTTGAAAAGGTGAACAAAAGCACTTACTTTCTAAAGGAACAGAAGCTTATACAGTTACAGAACTTCAACATGATTATGCCACACTAAACTACCATAGCAAAGATTATTCAGCATATTTAATCCTCAATCTGGTATTTCCTACCAGGAATATTTAACTATTCCTTGTACACCACCACCCAGAGTGGCATTATCATGTTTACAAAAGTTGTGAAGCAAACTAATCTATTTGAATATTACTTATTAGACTATTACTTAAGTCATACAAAGAGAGACTCTACTAAGTATTTTCTCCACTTTGTCTACCCAGTGCAACAATTCTCTACTGACTTCTATGAAATAATAGAAGAAAAAAAATGCAGCACAATCAAAACTGAAAATTTAGATCTTCATAGAAGTGTAGTAAAGGATATGTAAAATATTCTGAAAGGATACGTAAAGAACCTTTCCCCTATTGGCTTGAAGTAAACACTGGCATATATTTTTGTCTCCTCAAGATCCTCTGGAAGAACATATCCATACTTTAAAAAAAACAAAACCAAAACACCACAAATGTGCATTATGAACACAAACTCAGTAGGTACAGAAAGGAGGGAAAAATCAAAGATGTGTATATTGTTTCTTACCAGATTCTTCCAGTGCAGCTGAAATTCTTCATATGAATGGAAAGGAGATTCTGGAGGAATTATGTGGCTGATGTTTATGATCTGACCCATTTTCATGCTGTATATAGGTAAAGAAGGGATGCTTAGAAAGGGTATAATGAAACTCAGCTGAAAATATACTGGACTTCAGGGGAAAAGTAAACCTCATTTTTGGCATTGAAAGCATTTATGGATTACTTTTGAGGACTAATACCTTTAGCTCATAAATTTATGACAGAACAATAGCAGTATTTCTTGAAGTACAGAAAAGAACTTGACACCCACAACTCTAATTTCTCCTGCCCCTTAAACCCACTACCAGTAAATGTAGAATAAAAGCACATGTATCATTGGTTCTTATATTTTTATGATGAAAATTAAAGGCAAAAATAGTGATAGTTTGTGGCAAAGGTGGAGATATGTTTTTGCTTTGAATTGACACTTCTTGCTAACATTATAGTTGAGAAAAAAATTACTGTCCTTGCATGCCACAGAAATAGCAGAGATTACTAAAACCTGAAATAATATTTAAATGTACAATTTATGATCCACCGATTAATCATTTTCCATAACATTGAGACTGTAAAGTAAAAAAGAAAGACTACCAAATTTAAAGCAGACTGCAAAACAGAGAGTTCTTATCACTAGTATCAAATTCACAGTTTGTATGGCAAACATTCCAGGAAATGTTTGTTTCTGCTGAAATGTAAATAAGACTCCTACCTTGGCAAAACATAGCACCAGTTACTTAATATGGAATGTTGGTGAATAACCATGTTTTCATTGCTGTCAAACAGCTTTAAGGTATTTGCTAAAATATCAAATTCTCCCAGCTTAAAACAGAGGAAAAAAAGGGGAAAAAAAAAGTTATTTGCAAATATTTTTATAGCAGTACAAAAAAAAAAAATAAAAATCCCAAACCAAAACCAAATAATGTGTATCACAATACACATTATTATTTATCAGCTCTCACAGACCATTTCAAATTACATTAGAACCTACATTTCCAAAAGTTACACAAGTACAGAGTTTAAAGGTTATTTAAAACAGTGAGATTTAAACTCTTATTTGAAGTCTTTTAAGGAATACAGAAGGAAAAAGGTTATTTAAAACAGTGAGATTTAAACTCTTATTTGAAGTCTTTTAAGGAATACAGAAGGAATTTCTCAATCTAAGAGCTGTCATACTTCCATGCATTGTTTAAAGTTCAAAACAGAAACCCATTTGACAGTGTAGTAACTGCACAGGTCACCTTGCCCCATCAAAGTGCAAGGATCCAAGTAACAGACATAAAGGGACACGTGGTTTCACCCTGGCAGAATTCAAAAACCCCACACTTTTTCACAATGTCAAAATATTTGACTGTAAGATCCAACCAAACACTGAGATCTGAGAAACATTTTCCTCTGGTCTACCAGAGTTTGCATTTATTCAGTGACAAGAATATCTGGCCATTTTTGCTTTAGCAAATCCCTGCAAAGATCAAACTGATAATGAAGCCACATCATGACTACTTCCATCACTGCTTTGTGTCATTTGGAATGAGATTCCCATAGCCAGCTTTAATGTTTATCCTGTCCAGCTGCAGCACACATAAAATCCTATTCTTCTATTCTGAGAAAGAAATATCTATTTGGGAAGAATAGAAATATCTACTGGATCAGAAATATCTATTTGGGAAGAAACCAGAAAACCTGGCAAATATGCTCCTGCATGTAGGCACATAGTCAATGAAGGTAACATGGCTGTCACAGAGGATGGTAATTTTCCAACCAAAAATTCCTAAACAATGTACTAGTTATGCTTACAAGTAGCATTATCCAGGTCACGTCACTATTTTGGAAGCTGCGTAGAAAATGAAGCAGATTCCAGAACAATTATACATAGGGACTTTCAGCAGAGTGCTGACAACCTGCAGCTTGACTTTTAAGCTGTTACTCAAAACTGTCTTTGTAATTATAGTGAGACTGTGAAAGCCTTCTAGAAAACACTGCTAGAAGGCAATCTAGAATCACAAAGACACTTCCATACTGCATTCTGTTGGGAGTTTTTAGAACAGTGTTTTTTAAATAGTCTATCATCTCACTTGCAGAATGGTTGCTAGAACATAGACGTAACAAGGACGTTATGCACTTTTAGAAGATGCAGATAGTGAATTTGATTACTGTCATAATGCAAGTCACCCAACAGAAAAGAACAAGTAATAAGACAAATACAGTCATATAAATATAACTGTCTGATACCTCAGGGGGTGGCAACCGAATTAAACAAGCCTCCACACTGATGCAAAGCTGTCTCTCTGATACATTAAGGTCTAAAACTAAAGTAAAAACAAAGCATAAAGCACTGTTCTGAACTACAGTTCATCTGTTACACAAAAGCTAACCCAAATATTTATTTAAAGTAATTCTCAGTCAAAATGATGCATTTGAAAATCAAAAGGCTAGACTTCCTCAACATGGAAATCAAAATTAAGCACACTGTGAAAGAGTAAAATTCTGACTTACGATTCATGCAGTATCCTTCCCTAGGAATTCACGGCTGTCCATGCAACTGAATGCTTGGCACTCACATCTCTGATACACAAACTCTCATTTTCAAAGCAAATTCAACTCATTTGTACTGAGTCATCTATCCAGTATTACACACCCAGAACTGGTCAACAGGAAAGACCACAGCAAGCATTTATTGACACACATCCAGAACATTCACCCAGCTCTCAACAATCTGCAGGACAGAGACTGAACGAATATGATCCTCAGCATATATCCTTGTTAAAAATTTTGGCTCTGTTACCCCCAGATGCCTTTAACTTCTATACTGGAATAAAAATATTACTTAGTGATTTGTGTACTAGCTAAGCAGCACACTTTGTGACTTCCTTTCTGTGAACATACAGGTTGGTCACTTCAGCTCACTCTCCTGTCTACCATTATGGAACTTTTACATCACTTGCAAGACACATCATTTGAGACAAGTGCATTTAATTGTAATAATTGTAACTTTTACATGGCAAACTTCAATCTGTGGCTGTAGTTTGATAACAGAAAAATCACCTTTTTTGTGGGTGATTTTTCAAAGGGGTGGCTGCTCTAACAGCCTTTACATACAGAGCATCACGTATTTTGACAGAGGTTAATGCAGAATGACAAAAAAAGACTTTCTGTTGACAATACCGAGATCACAGCAGTATCTAAACATAACCATACCTTGCTCTCTCAAGTTTACCAATAGCAGAATGTTGTACTTACCAACAGCATTTTGCTTTCCTGAACAAGACAAAAAATCTCTTCCTTAATAAATGAAACAGATAGATGTTATTTTCTTAAACCGTACAATCAATGTCTTTATGCAAAAAAAGGGGAAATGGTACAGTTTGGCTTCCATATGGCATGCCTACTGAAAGGTTTGTTCCCTTTAAGGGAGAAAATCCCATCAATTAACTTCTCACTGATTCATTAACATCTTATATAAAAAAGATATAGGAAAGTGTATTAGTGAACAGCAATTTACACATTGTTGCTTCCTCACAGTAATGAATTTATACATAGAACTAATTTTCATTGACTAATACTTAATACATTTCTTGGGTTCAAAAGCAAATCTCTATAACATTACTACATATTTTACCACAGAACATCAGCTTTGCCCAGGTTTAGCAACATGTATGATTAGGTAAGCTGCATGTAGCAGTTCACATTGCTGTTACTTAAGGTCTTCAGTTGAAACCAGTTTTGTATCAGCTACCATTTAGCCATCTATATCTAGCTGTTGTTCCTGAATAAATTTATTTCATTCTGTAAGCTATATTTTTTTTTAATATACTGAAAGCAAGATATTGTTAATATTGCGGCTGGAAGTAAGGTAACAAAATACACACTGTTCTAAGTGTATATTTGGAATTATTTTTACAATTGCTCTACTAAGGAGCAGACCATGGTATCTGAAACAGGTCTAATTTCCCATCTTATGGTCATTCACATTTATCCTATGCAGCAGTTAGAAGAGAGGGTGCAAAAAACAAAGGAACTATAACATGGGCCTGGCAGAAAACCACATTTGTATTAGAAAAGCATGTAAACTCTGTGTATAAGTGCCAGTGATGAAAGTATGAATCTGAAAAAAACTGGTCCCAGTTTTATAAAGATACCTACTATCCAACAATGTTTGGTTTGGAAATTATTAATCTGGCTTGTTGTGTTTAGCTGAAATAAGTATTTGATCTATTACAAAGATGAGAAGATGAAAAAGTGAATGGCATGTCCATCCAGATTGCTAACTTGAATTATTGAACTTGGATAAAGGAAGAATAAAACTGTAAGTTAAAAAAATCATAGGAAAAATTAATGCAGTAATTTAACATAATGAATGATGATGGAAAGAAAATTATATAATATAAAGGCAACAATAAAGAACTGAAAACTCAATGTTTGATTCCTGACCCAGGTGAGATAAATACCTTGCACCAAGAGATGACCAGCCTTGTTCCATCTGGGTGCAAGTTTGGCTACAAGTGTGTAGGAGAGACAGGCTTGGAGAATAGCTGGACTAACAGTTTGTGGTGCTTCCAACTAATAACATCAGTGAGAAAAGAAAAATTATTAATTACATTATTAATAATTTAACAACTTTAAAAGGTTTCAGACAAAATTTAATAAAAAATAGTGCTGTTACATTTTGGAGAAAATCCAAGTATATGTTACACATTTTAACTTTTCATTTATTTAGTAACAAGAGGAAGTTAGCACAGTATTTGATGTAAGCATTTAAATTTCATGCATTATCAAAGTAAAGTGCACTACAATTCATTTAATATTTTCACAGCTTCTGTTAGTAGTCTTGGGGAGGAGACTAGCTGAACTATCTGGAGTACTTTACTGAGTATGCATCTCTTTCCAGATAATAGGCACAATGTTCATAATTTACATATATTAATTCTGCTGTCAAACTCAAGAGACATTTTCTTGCAATCACAAGAAAAATAGACATCCATGGCTTTGTTCACCCAGCAGTACTACTTCCCTGCCTGCTTGCCTGCCCTGCATAGCTTTCTGTTGACAGTTGGCATTAGTCAAGAATACTACAATAGGTTAAAAAGAGTTAAATGATATACACTGCCAGAAGGATCCTTTGAATGAGATCCTGCAAGGATCTGCTTCCAGATCACGGTTATTAAATATACTTTGTACTACCAATCTGCTGGTTTTGGAAGAAAACTAACAATGACAGGTCAGTTACATGTGGCAACATAAAGCAGTTTTGTAAGGGAAGCAGATTTGAGCAGTGTTACATTTTACTAATCCAGACGAGCAATTACACTTCTTGGAACAAAGGAAAATATACAGCATTTGCTGATTGTGCAAATGCATCATGAGAGCTACCAGCTTGGATTACAATCAGCCTTTTGACTCAGCAATTTTGGTGCATCCACATGTAAGTTCATAAGCATAATGGTCTAGAACACATCAGCTGTTAAGCTCTCAGATCCCATTTCTTCTCTATATTTTTCTTTTTTCACTGAGACTGTCCTACACAGGTTGGATAGAACCAAAATACGAATGGGAGACAGTTCAGCTGTCTGAACACCCCCAACTGTGGAACCTACAAAGCACACAATGAAGAGGTTACACCTACAGGGGAGCTGCAGTTGTCTAGCCTGAAGGGCAGGTCTATTATTGCCTTGAGGTCAAACTCCAAGGCCACAGAGCAAGACCAGAATCCCACGGAAGCAGAGAAATCTAGTGAAATTGCTCAAGAACTTTAAAAAATTTTTGACTCTGACAAAACATACTTGCCACATAGCCACGTCTGTAAGAGACATTTTGTCTACAGGACAGACTTTTTTTACCCTGAAACTTGGCTTCTATAGTGCAAACTGCATGCCCTGTGCAAAATACTCTGGCAAAAGCAATAGCAGAGAAGCATGACAATCTTGTGATATCTTGCAGGACTTACAGTAGCTGCCTGTTGCTCTACGTAGGCTTGGCATATCCCTGATTTGTAAAATGGTATCTAAAATCAAACAAATATTCAAGTGTCTGAAATTAAGGGGTGTTTCAGCAAACCATAAATTAATTTCTGGTCCATCAATGACTTTGCCTATAGAAAAAACTGTAAGGCATAATTAAACAAACATCATATCCTGTATTTTAAAGGAGAACAATAACTGAAATTAGTGTAGGTATTTGTCAGTGTAATCTAATCTCCAACTAAAGATAAATGTAAAGGCAAGCAAAAGACTGCCAAAACAAATTCACATAATTCTGCCCCTGATGCTTTCAGTTGGATTACATCTTACCAGGTGAGCCCATTCTGTTCTACAAAGGGTTCACCATCTGAAAAGATCATTTCATCAAAAGAGTAGAAAAAATATGCTGTCATCTATCTACGTTACTACAGCACAAAAATAAAAGTTTGCTTTAAATAACATAATTTTGCCTATCCCTGATTCTCAAATAAAACAATTCTTAGAGAAACATGCATGTACATGTGATGGATACATTTGGCTACTAGCCATGGTTTGGTTCAGGCTGACCAAGAAGCTATAGGCCTCATGTCCTTGGGATGAACCTCTGAGCTGGAAAGCCCTTCTTGGCTCGTGTACAAGGCAGTGAAGGTGTCTTGAAAAGTATTTCAAAAGGTGGTGTTGAAACCCCAAAGTAGAAGATAAACAAAGTACAGAACAAGATATCAGAGCTAAACTGAAGACATATGTTTTGTCTCTACCATTGGCTAGCAGCCAAGTATTTGATCCTATAAATATCACATTACAGGCTCAGTTTGAGCTCCCCCTGAATGGCAGCTGGCCTGCACTCCAGGTGACTCACCCCTCAGGCAGGGACACCTCTCAAGGTGAGATTCCTTATTGGAGACTAAGAGATTGCTCCTTACCCAAGGCAGAGAGATCCCTGACCCATGACAGACCCTCAGTAAGTGACTGATAGCATGCTGAATTAGTGCTATGACGCATTACTAATCCGTGTAACTACTCATATATTACAAACACTGTATGATAATTCCATTAGACAAGAACCATTGACCAAGTCTAAGACTAAAATTTAATCCAGCCACACCTAGGTTCCAAAAATCAGTTTAGAAAGCAAGGAGCTTTCAGTCTGAACCTTGTGACTCAACAAGAGGGTCCACTTTACTCTTCCGTGTCTCTAGTCTCCACGTGAATCACTCTAAAAACATTTTCCTTTCTATTTTTCTTTCATGCAGTAATCAGTAAGGTGAACCTTGCCTCTAAACTTACTGAATCTTAACAAACCGCTGTTCAAACTTACCAAACTCTGTCAAATTCTTATTTTACCTCAGTAAAACATACTGCTGCATCTCTCTTGAGTGAGGCTCACTCCGCTCATCCACAACACTATGTAACTACATATAATTATTTAAACAGTGATACTGACCGCCATTACAACTGAAATTTGATTCAGTGTTCCAATAACAGGTGCAGAAATAATTTCTTGATGGAGGAATAATAATTGTCTATTAAAAAAAAAGTGCAGAAAAAAAAAGAATAATTTTCCATATTTGATTTTCTCAGTTTCAATGCATTTTCATCATCTTCTGTAAACTTAATAAATTGTATTTTTAAACAGTTTCCGATGCTTCAATATATGGGAATAGTTCACGTTACTTTGAACAATTTTACAGTTTGCTGCTGATAAGAAATTTTGCTGATTTTAGTACAGTTAATTCTAGTACTGCTAGTAAAATCTTTAAATAACAACCTCCAGTAGCTTCTGAAATAACCCTCAAAATTCCTTACCTGCAAATCTTTATCTGTGTACTCCTGGCCTCAGATTCTGGTATGTGAGAACTCAGAGTCACTGTAGCAGCACAGAGTTTATGTAGCTCTGGCAGATTGATGAAGAACAGAGACTGGTGCCTGGTGTCATTCATGTTATATTGTTTTGTCCCAAAACAGCACCTGGGTTTTAAAACAAAAATTGTAATTAATTTTTACAAGGTAGATATTAGTTTATAGAACTTTATCAATATGTGGTATCAGGTAAATGGATAATCAATTATCTTCTCATTAAAGTTAGGCAGGCAGTGCAATCATTTGGCTAACTAAACCAGACAGATCAATGTATTTTTATTATAAATAATACACTATACTTGGAAAAATAGATAGTTACAAGAGTCAAAATATTCAGAGTATAGACAGTGGCAAAAGAGTCTCTCCCACCTTCTTTCAAAGCCTGGAATCTATCTGGGATCTGAGAGCAGAAAAATCCCTCTGCAATTCTGGTCTCCTCCTCTCTGTCAAGACAGTTTAATTTCCAGAAGCTTAACAGTGATCTCACTGAATCACACAAAGACCATGGCCAGCCTGTCAGAGCAAATGAAAACCACAGAAACACACAGGGCACACTGGAAATCTTTTCCTTTTTCCCCAAACCAGGCTTCCTTACTAGTGCTACCAGGAACTTGTGTGCTCCTTGCTTAAATTCATCCCTCTTCTCATGTGACAGGTGAAGTCTGTGTTCTCATCTATCTGGAATCATGCACAGTCTTACATCTGACTGCATGCAAAATTGCATACAGCTATATCATTAGTAACGGACATAGGCAACTAATTCTCCTATTGTAAGAACATAATTTTATCATGGTGAGAAGTTTTAATAAATGCACTCCTATATAGTTATCAAAAGGTGAAGAAAACATAGTTGGCACTTGGAATGGAATATGATTAGACATAGAGTGGTTCTATCAAAACTGTCTCATATCACAGAATCACAGGATGACAGGGGCTGGAACTTACCCTCCGGAGATCACCTAATCCAAAGCCCCTGCTGAAGCAGGGTGACCCAGACCAGACTGCCCAGGATTATATCAAGTCAGGTTTGAAATTTCTCCAGAGAAGGAGATTCCACAACCTCTCTGGGCACCCTGGTCCAGGGATCTATCATCCTCAAAGTAAAAGCAATTTTTCACCATGTCTGAAAGTAAATTCCTGTGTTCCAGCTTGTGACTGTTGCCCCTTGTCCTGTTGCTGAAAAGAGCCTGACCCCATCCTTTTGATGCCCAACCTTTAGATATTGATAAGCATTGATAACATCCCCTTTCAGTCTTCTCCAAGCATTGCTAGGTCTCTCAGCCTTTCCTCCGAAGAGAGATGCTCCAGTCCCCTGACCATCTTCACAGCCCTAAAGCTGTTTGTCATATCCTAAGCTTTGCCTTATAAATTATTAAAGAAATACTGAGAGATCTGAGGCTGTTTGGTCTGAAGAAGCAAAGGCTTAGATGGGATCTTATTCTTATCTGTAAGTATCTTAGGGGTGGGTGTCAAGATGAAGATGCCAGTCTCTCTTTGGTGGTGTCCAGTGATAGGACAAGGAACAGCGGGTGCAAGCCAGAACACAGGAAGCTCCACCTCAACACGAGGAGACACTTATTTATGATAAGGGTGACAGAACACTGGAACAGGCTGCCCAGTGGTCTTGTCGAGTCTCCTTCTCTCGAGACTTCCAAAACTTGTCTGGATGCATTCCTGTGCAGCCTGCCCTAGGTGATCCCACTTCAGCAGAGGGGTTGGACTTGATGACTAGAGGTCTCTTCCAATCCCTAACATTCTGTGATTCTGTAACTACATCTTATGCTTGAAAGAATGAGTTAGCTTTGACCTCAAGGCCACAGTTTGTCTGTGGAAGTGCACATGACCTGATATTTTATGCAAAACTAGCATACAGAGTAGACGTATCTTCACTGACATAATACTGAGCAGATGTGCTGCAGCTCCATTACTTTTTGAACTTACTGAAAAGAAACAAAAGGAAGAACTGAAAGAATCAGAATTTCAGGCTGAGAATGTGATCTTTTGGTGCAGTAATTTCATGTGAGAGGGGTAACACAAAGTTACGTCTGCTACCTGGCCTGCAGAATGCTTGCTGTACGATCATGTGTATTGCAGGAAAGTCTGGGCTCAGTATAAAGGAATATTTACAATAAAAAACAACATCTACCAAGCCATTAGTTAAAGAACACTCACCTTTTAATTACAGCATCTTTCTCAGTTTAAGTGTTTCAACAAAAAACAAGCAGTTAGAAAGTCTGCTGTTTATGAAAACCCAGGAACAAACACTACACACCAGAAAACGCTGTTTTAAATAGCTCTCCCGGCTCCATACCTTAAACTGCTTTTGGCAAATGGTCTTACCAGCACAGAGAACGTAGCAATAAATATTTTATTTCTAAGTTTTATAAAAAGTCACCTAAAAAGTAATTTNTTAAAAAAAAAAAAAAAAAAAAGATGAACTGGAAACACTTTTTGAGGAACAACATCAAAGATAACTTTACTGTTGTGGTTTTGCTTTGCCTTGCTTGCAACACAACAAATCAAAAAGCTTAACCTCTGTCATATCCTAGAAAAATCACAAGGTCAGTGTGTTATAATTGTAATTTAAAATATAGCATGTTAGCCTGTTTCTTGCCCTTAAAGGAAAAGACATTTTAAGGCTTTTTTCAGTAATCACAAAAAGTAGGTATTTTTCATAATGCCAGCCAAGACTATCACTTCATCAAAGAATTCCAAAAACTACAGCTTGAGGGAAATTACCATTTTAAACAAATGAGAAAAAACCAAAACTTGTCAGTATGCAAACACAGAAAAGCTGCATCCTCAGCTTTCATAATGTTTAAAAGAGTCACAAATGGACAACTGGAGCGTTTTGTGGCAAAGATATTGTAAAACACACGCTGCAATGCTCCAGTGCTTTGCTTGCTGTTTGAGGTCAATCCCCTTGTGGGAACCACTTGCTATATTCAGGGTAGGTTAAATCTTCCCAGTCATCTGGAAAGCTAATGGGACAGAGTGCTTGCAAATGGCTTCTCCCTTCAGGGCAGAGATTAGAAAACTACCAGTAACACAGAATTAGAGTTATAAATCATAGAGAATAAACCAAACTGCTGTCTGTACAAGCAGAAGAACTTAAAGTGTGGGAGAAATTACCGCTCTAGATGCCAACAACTGCAACCTGTGAAGACGAAACCACCACAGAGCTCCTTCTAAGCTGAATGTGACATCAGTTGGAGAATGGCTGTAGCTGGTTTACTGCTGGGACAGGTAAATCAGAGCGCTTAGCAGTAATCTGT
This sequence comes from Eubucco bourcierii, assembly GCA_013396675.1. Classification (NCBI taxonomy): domain Eukaryota; kingdom Metazoa; phylum Chordata; class Aves; order Piciformes; family Ramphastidae; genus Eubucco; species Eubucco bourcierii. Next base: position 279,752 of record VWZE01011490.1, read on the forward strand.
TATTTTCAGTCGAGACCTGGAGGATGGAATGAAAAAGCTCCTTATTAAAGCTGACGACACCAAGCTATAAGGGACAGTAGCTAGTCTTTCCATTAGGCTGTAACGAACTAGAGAGCTGAATGATGATACTCATCGAGGAAGTATGGAGCTGTCCTGCACAGAGAAAACCAACAGCAGACACACAGGGCACAGCCACCTAAGCACCAGCTCTGAGGAAAAGTGCCCGTCATGACAGGTGGCGCTCTCTACATTTTACATCACTGAAGTTATACTGCAACCAAATCTCACACACACCAAAACCAAAGCAAAGCAAAGCAAAGCAAAACCACACACACACAATAAACCCCAGCCACCACACAAAAAAACCAACCCACAAACAAAACCCCAAATCCCAGTCTGAAAGCACACCAGAGGGCACAGACGGCGCTGTTGCAATTGAGGCACCCAAGTAGTATACAGCCATGACCTGGCGCTGGATGCTGCTGTGATGAGGTCGGAGGGGAAGACCATTCTGGACCAAGAAGCAAACAGAGCTATCAAACACAGCTGAGGCCACAGTTAAGGAACCAGTTTTAGCTTAAGCTACGCTGAAGGAAAACGGTGGCCAGTGTGTGTGTGCATGTGTGAAAGGGTGTCACCAAGAGACAGGACGACACGGTTGCACAGCAAGCAGGCCAGTGACAGCGAAGCTTTAGGTCGCGGGAGAGCTCTCCCACGGCAGGACTAAAGGCTCCTGCGACAGCCGGAGGTTTTAGAAGCGGGAAGACATCACCTCTGCAGGAACGCTCCTCAAGCCCTCTCCGCCACTCTTCCGTATGGGCTACACAAAGGCCGCCGAGCCCGCCGCGCGCTTCCCGCCTTCAGCCGGACGGGCTGCGCGCTGGACGCGTGTCCCCGCCCACCGGCGGGGTGCTGCCCGCTGGCGCGGCAAGTGCCCGCTTGCGGAGAAAGGCTATGTAGACAGTGGGGATGAAGGGGAGGTGAAAAGAAAGGATCAACTCGTCACCGTAGCCAACCGCTGCCCAAGGTGGCAAGCGCCGGAGTAACCTCTTGCGCCAGTTCGGGATTTGTGCTGGAAACAGTTGATAACACAGGGATGTTTTCGTTATTGCTAAGTAGCCCCCTACACAGATTGAAGGCCTTTTCTGCTCATCACCCCACTAGCAAGAATGCCGGGGGTGCACAGCAGTTTTGGAGGGGATGCAGCTGGGACAGCTGACCCCCAGTGACCAAAGGGGTATTCCATACCCTATGGTGTCACACCATGTAAAGCTGTGAGAAAGGAATGGGGACACACACATTAAAAATGATGAAGTTTGCTAAAGTAACTGTTAGGTGTGATGGAGCCCGGCTTGCACAATGGTTGAACACCAGCATGCTGGTGGTAAGCAGTGAATTAATTCCTTGATGTATTTTGTACATGTGGCTTTTGCTTTACCTGTTCTTTATCTCTGCCCCTGAATTCCCTGCTTTTATCCTTTTGGTTTCTCCTATCACGCTGTCAGGGAGAGAGCAAGCAGCTGGATGGAGCTGAGCTACAGCAGTCCTTGGGACCAAACATTGGGTAACAAATCTGTCACTGGTTGAGGCTCTGCTGGTCATTAGATGAATTACAAATGCTTTCTATTAACCCCCTTCCCTTACTAAAGGGTAAGAGAAAAGAAATAAGGGAGAAAGATTTAAGGATTGGAAAGCTAAACCAGCTTTAGTGAAAGTTACCCAAAACCCCCAAAACCAACCAACCACCAAAAACATACTGCCAGGAAATGAATGACACATACCCAAAATCAGTATTGAACCCAGCCCATTGATGGCAATCGTGGGGACAAGGACTAGGGTAGTCCTCAACAAGGCTCAACAGCAAATGGGAAGCAGATTCAGGAGCTGGATTCTGGAACTGGATTCAGGAACACACAGATCAGGATCAAAGGCAGAGCAGAGGGTCCTTCTTAGCTGCCAGACATTGATGGTGAACTTTGACCCTTACAATCCCTCTGCTTTAGAATAAATATAATGTATATGGAATGGGTTACCTCCTTGTTCAAGTTCAGGTCACCTGTCCTGTTTGCGCCTGCCTGCAGGTGCGACTTTCTGCATCCCAAACGTCAGACCCAAGATTCAGAAGTGACCTTGGTCTGCACGAGAGTAAATGTAAAGGAGACAGTCTCTGCAGACCAGCACTTAGTGCGGACCACAAACATACAGCATTATCATTTCTTCAGATAGACACTTCGTAAAACCGCCGCTAAACTACAGAAAGTGCCGCAAATTAAAAGAAATTCAGGTGGAAAGTAAAATCACTGCATCGAGCTGGTGCTGTTCCAGCTCAAGCCAGGACGCCTCCCCTCGCTGCACATTCGGCCCATGGTGGCGGGGAAAGACGGCGCGGAACCGGAACCCGGTAAGGGGCGGCCGGCCGCTACGCGGCGCCACTCGGGCGGACCCCAGCTGCGGTACCAGGACCCCCGCACAGCACGTGACCGCCGGCGGGTCACGCGGAGGATGCCACACCCGACCGCGGCGGGTCGCGGGAAGGAGAAAGGGGCGGGGAAAGAGAAAGGGGCGTGCCCGAGGGGGCGTGTCACGAGGCCGCCGGCCCAGCCTCCCAAGTCCACCTCTCGCGGCCTCCTCCGCTCCTTCTTTGAAAGGCATTTCGCTACACCAGTGAGAAGCCTGCAGGGAGGGCCAGCCGCATAGGAGAGGCCAGTGATAGGCTGGCGGCTGGGCTCTGGTGAGCGCGTTTGGGGCTATAGCCGGTTGTGGGGCTGTAGGTGTTGGTAGTATTGTGCTGTGCGGTTTTGAGTTGCCTAGGGCCGTGGGGGACATGGTGGGTTCCAATGAAGCTAGCGGCCAGTCCTGGAAGGGCCGGTACTACCGGCTGGAGGAGGTGCAGAAGCATAATAACAGCCAAAGCACCTGGATTATCCTGCACCACCGTATCTACGATGTCACCAAGTTTCTGGACGAGGTCGGTACCCGGGACGGGTGAAAAAACGGAGAGGTCCGCGACTGCGCTACTGTAGGTGCCAGGGTTCCTCCACTCCGAGCCCCGTGTCTCGGTGCAAGCTCGCCGGCTGCCGCGAGCTGCGACCAGGCAGGGTCGGGGACTGCTACCCGTGGGCTCTTGTCGGCCTCACCCGGGCCGCAGGCGAGCGGCTGCCGCCGTGGGTGCGGCACAGCAGGGTGCTGCCCTCGGCCTGTCGCGATAATGCTCTCAGAAACGGTCTGGAGACGACCCTGGGCCTCAGCTGTAAGGTCCAAGGACGGTTGTCCAGTCGGAAGGAGAGCGGCGGGCCCGGCGACCGTGGGGGTGGGCTTGGGCTCCTGGAGGTCTGGCGAGTTAGTGGCTGACTGTTGGGCAAGAAAGCGGCAAGCGTGCCGGACACCACTCACGTGTAATCGCATGCAAGGCGCAGCCTCTAGCAATCTGCTGCCCTTGTAGAATCTAAAGTCCGCCGGAGGCTTTATGCTGCTGTTGCTGTCCTCATGCACTCGGCGTAGGCATGCAACACGGTGCTGCCCGAGCTCAGACTCCAGTGAAGTGCAGCGATCAGTTTATATCGCTTCGGTCGTTTGGGGCTTTTTCCCCATTTAACGATGGATGGGTTTTGATGACTTGCTGGTGACGATAGCTCAGGTTGGGATGGAGTTGTAAGCAGCCTGATCTAGTCGAAGATGCCTCTGCTCACTGCAGGGAGGTTGGACCTTTAAAGGTTCCTTCCGATCCGAAGGATTCTATGATTGTGTGAATAATGGATGTAATCATTTATAGTTATGATTACCAAGCATTTTAATTACTGGACGAAGACATTCTTCTGTGGAAAACTAAAAAAAAAAAAAAAAGAGAGATCTATTATCCAGTTAAAAATTGTCGTCATGGTAGACACACGTGGATTTCATTGAGAGTACAGTAGAGACTGGTAGAGACATGACGGAGTTAAAGCCTCTGTAGTTCTGTAGCCTAATCTTGATATTCTTGTTATTGCAAACACAAAATTGATAATATTCAGCATTTTGCACATAAGAGGTTGACAAGCAGTCTGTCAAAGGTAGTGTTGACATGGGTAATATTTTTTCCTTAAGATATGTGCCAGCACAAATTGTTTGTTTTTAGTAAAGTGACTTGTGAAACTGATCTACTAACTCTTCCTTGATTGGTTTTTCAGTTAACTCTGTCTGCAGTCTGGTTTATCTTTCTTCCATTGGTTACGCAGAGAAAATTAATTATACAGCCTTGAAGGAGACCATAACTTTTCATGCAGACTAAGAAACTGGAGTAGCTGTTCATGGAAACTTGATCAATTTCAGATGGTGCATAATTGTAGAAGCACTTCTAAACAAGGGAAGAGACTTGCACCAAAAAACCCTCAAACAACGACAACAAAACAGAAAAACCCACCACACCAACCCAGTCTTCCTCAAATCTAAGGGGGGGGGAAAAAAGGCCACATGACAAAAAAATCTAGGAACTAATGACATTTTAAATTTTAGTTGCACAAACAAGCTGACAGTTTCATCCTTCAGTATATGTTTATGAAACAGGTAAATATTGAGAGGCACTACCTTGAGCAGGTTTTTCCAGCAAAGTCTTTATTTCAGCCTTCAGGACACTTGCTAACTCAGCAATGTATTAATATAATCCTGTGTGCCTCTAAACATGTAAATAGTTGTTTCTTGGACAGCTGTGGGATGTCTGATGCACTCTGGAACACATAGATTAAATTAGTCTCACATTAAGCCTTCAATAAAATACAGAGCTGAAATACACGGGCCTTGTCCTGAGATAATAAATGATTGAGGTTGGATAACTATTTTCAACAGAGACTGCACTCCTAATGAAAGCTCTTGGATATTGTCCTATTCATTGTGTTGGTGGTTTTGGGAATGGAGCCCTTGGATTAAAATATTTCACAGAACACTTTTTACTTTTTAAAATGCTTTTGGTACCTGGTTAAGGTATGAAGTCATGTACTAATTCTTTTGACGCTGTCATGTCCTGGGGCACTTATATTTGACAGATGAGGTGAAATTGGAGCTTACCTCTTGCTGGTGTGTCCTGGAATGTGACAAACACTTCTCAGTAAAATGGGGATTGCAGTAATGCTGTCCCAATTTAATTAATGGTCAGACTATGCTCTTATGCATAGTAAGTGAAAGCATCCTGCTATCTTTCACTCCATTACAATACTTAAAGGGTATATTTGTTCTGTCCAGCTGTTGTCTCTTCATAAATCTTGTAGATCTTCAGTGAAACTTTACTTGTTTTGGGAGAACCATTAACTTCTTAACACTTGAAGCTAAGGTAATAGGTGATCTGGGAGTAGTGATATATGTGTGCTGGGAGTGATAAGGCCGAAAAGGAGTGCAGACATAACATAGTGTGACCCTTTTAGCTTGGTTCCCTAAGGACAAAGCTTAAGTGAGATCATTTGAAATACAGATTAAGTGCTGGAAGAGAGAAGGATTGTGCACTTTGATACACTATCCCAGGAATTACTGAAGATGACAATTCTAGCAGCTGTTTTTGTGTATGTGTGGGTTTGGGGGTTTTGTGTGTGTCATGGTTTTTGGTTTGGTGTGGCAGTGGTGTTTTTTGGTGGTGGGGTGGTGTTGTTGTTTGTGGTGTTTTGGTTGTTGGTTTTTGGTTTTGTTTTGTTGGTTTTTTTTCCAATGGCATATCTCAAAAACTTTAGAAGCTGAAAATAGGTCTTGGAATTTTCTTTGATTTTTTTGAAATACATCCTACAGGAGAGGAAATCCAGAGACCTCAGCTTTTGGAGTGTTGAAGCTAAAAGCTCTGGACATGTAAGACTGTTCTTGTGACCAGAAACTTGTATACCACTGTTTCGATTCAGAGGCTATTGCCACCTGTATTACAGAAAACTTAGGAAATAGTTTTGGGCCTTAAATCAGTGAAGGGAAAATAGCTACTAAAAATACCTGTGTACTCGCATCATGGCTTTATCTGTCTTGCAGATAATTACATATCTGAATAATATTAAATGTTACTTAATGGATTAAGTGTGGTTGTAGTGCTTAATAGGATTTCACACACACAGTATCACCAAGGTTGGAAGAGACCTCAAAGATCATCAAGTCCAACCCATTACCACAGACCTCAAGACTCAAGATTTCTCCATGCATAAACACTCCCACTACCCAGGCTTTGATGACAATCTAGTGAACTAAACAAGAGTAGCTGGGCCTATAAAAGCAAGAATTAAATCAGTACTTCCAGTTATAGTGAGAGTCCTCCCATCCTGTGTTTTTGTGGGAATCTGGCTGGATTCTCTAAGCTAGGCAGAGAAGCTAACAAGAATAGGAACATCTCTATATGAGAAGAATTCCTTGTTCTGGAAACTTACCTATGGTATGTACTTAATACTCATCTAATCCAGACTGTGTTTAGATTACTTAAATTTTGAGACCAGTAACAATTGATGAATAATATTAATGTTCATTGAAAAGGTTTTTTTTTAATGAGGTGTAAACTTACGCTTTCATTAGCACTGTTTCTAAACAGAATGGACAGCTTCCATAAAATGGGGTTTGGAATGATGATCAAAAAGCATAGAAAAAAAAATGTTGTTTTACTCTGTCAGAATGAAAAATGTTCTTTCAACTGTGTGGTGAATGTGTTATATTAATCCAGTATGATGATGGTGTGGAGGAGTAGCATCAACAGCTTCCATATTTAAGGTAATGAGTAGCTTACATCAACAAGGGCTGGTAGTGGCATGTTTAGAAGTCTCAGTGTACCATGTAAATTTCTATTGCAGAGCCTTGCAATCTGAGGATTAAAATGAAGTGTTATCACTTCCTTAGTCATCTGAAGCTTGCAGGAGGATCTGAAAATGCTTTGAAAATATAATACTCCTTCCTGATCTTTTATGCAAAGCACTGCAAACTGATTGATTTGTAAGTGGGGAAATGGGCGTCCAGCTACTGGGTATTTCTTTTGCAGTTCATCTAAAATCCTAATGATGGTTTTCAAAACCAGCCTAAAGGTCTTAGGCTCCTAAAATTTTACATGAGTACAGAAATTCTGTCCTGTAACTTAAACAGGTGATGGAAATAACTTGGAGGACTCTTGAACTACATGACAGTGCACTTAAAACAAGTAAATATTAGCCTCTCTGGTTTGCACAATGAAGCTGAGGATCTCTGGATCTTTCTGGCTCTGTCACTGCCCTTTTATGCTTCTCATTCCCTGTCGTGCAGAAGGCAAAACTTGAATTTGAGGCCAACACTGGTGGAGACCTTTGCTAATCTTCCCCAAAAATTAAATTTGACCCTAGATCAGATTCCCCTGATATGTGAAAGGAGAGGAGGCAGGAACTATTAATTAAGGTAGTTGTACTTTAATACTTTTGAACTCTGACACTGAGAAAGTTGCGTGACTGTAGCAGGGGCAAGAAGAGGTGATAGGAGTTCAGTATGAAGCAATTGCAGACTTCTGACCCAAATGAGAGCAGTGAATTTAATTGCTTGTTTGCTTTACCTAAAACTTTCTAATGTGCTGCTGTTAGGAATTAGTCTGTACTATGCACTAGTGCTGGCTTTGTGCAGAATTCTGTTAAACATGGAACCTAAATATCTCTGTCATTGTATTAGGAAAGTCCTAGGAATGAGCTAGACCTGCTTAATTTACCAGCAAGAGCTTTTTCATTTCACCTGAGTCACAGTTTTGCCAACCAACTCACTCATGTGTTTTCACCAGCAGCATTTCTGTTTGGATGTTTGTGTCTTCTGGGCTTCCAGTTCCAGGGTCTATCCAGAGGCTTTTCATTGAAGTAAAAATTGTGGTAGCAAAGCTTTGTTTACCATGCAGAAGTGTGCACAAAGACCCTGTATAAACAAACTTTGAGAAACCCTGGAAAATGCTCAGCTTTTGATAGAAAAGTCATTTCTTGCCCTTTGAAACATTGCAGTTGCTCCCTTTCATTAGAGGAGATGAGGTCTTTTCAGTAATCACTTGTGTCTTGTGCCAGTTTACAGAGGGTTTGTTGGTGTGCATCTTTAAGCAGAGGTGCCATCTAAAAAGTGTTTACTTCCAAGTACTTTTATGTATGGATTGTAGGTTACTAGTAACACCTGCTAGAGGCCTTAAGTAAGTTAGGAGCTCTGTGTGTGATTCTCTTTACCTTAGCCTTCCTGATGTGAGGAGAAAAAAATACTCCGAGTGTCCAGCTATGGTAGAAGAGTTCAGATGAACTTGTCCCCTTCATCTGATGTGTGATAGCCACTGAGAGGGTTGGTCATGGTCACTGTGGTGATGTTTATGTTGTGGTTTTGTAGACAGGCATCAATTACTCATTAGTTCTAAAGCTTACACTGCAGAGAAAAGTTGGAGCGCCTCAGTGAAGTTGCCCAATTGCTTTGTAGAGGCACAAAGGAGAGATTTTGGAACAAGTTAGTATATGATTATTTTGCAGTTAGCAGCCTGAAAGCAGTTTGAGTGCTCTGAAATGGCTTTAGTGTATATACTGGTAGGTATCCAGCTGGTTGAATTTTTGGGGGAGCTAGTGTAAACCATATGGTCTTGGCAGCTTGCTGGCGTAACTAGTGATTTATCAATGTGTATCAGTAGGGTTTGGGTTCATGTGAGTGTAAATGATGCCTTTTGCTAATTGTCTGGTTTGTTAAGCATGCTTTCCAAGGATTTTTTTTTTTTTTTCTATTTTGAGGAGTGCGATTATTTAACATTGAGATTTAAAAGCAAACAAATAACCAAAAAAGGCAAACCAAATAACAAACACATACACATAAAGAAAAATCAACCCACCAAACCCAACCAAGCAAACAAACAAAAACACCACCAAAAAACCCCAAACCCAGACCAGTTCTGAGCCCCAGGTTGCTGAAGCCCCAGGTTATGGCAATATCTGGGAGAGCCTCTTAGACCCAGGTTCAGCTGCTTGAATGTACTTTGTTTCAAGGCATTGAACTTGAGTGCTCCTTCAACTTTTGTCCAGGTCTTTTCCTGAATAATTAGCAGAATGTACTCAAGGGCAGGATTTTTGTGTGCAAGCCCTGTTTGCACGTCTGCTTGCATAATCTTTACTCTGCATGCACTCCTCTAACCTTTTTTGGCCCAGCTGCTGTGCCTAATCAGTTGCTTAATCTTGCTTTTGCTTAGTCATGGTAAGGATCTCTTGCCCTTCTAGCTGTGATGTTGTGGCTCTGAAAAAAAGTGCTGGGTTGGTTTGCTTTGGGTTTTGTGGGGTTTTTGGTTGGTGTGTTTGAGGTTTGGTTTTGATGTGTCATGGTTTTTTTCCCAAAGCAATTGCATTAGTTAAGAAAAAATATGCCTTTAATAGAAAGATTTTTGGAGCTAAGTACTGCTGGAAACAGGTGGTAATAGTATTTTCCTGGTCTGCAGGAACAAATCTTGTTTTAGTTGAAAGGCAAGAATTGATGGTATGTTCTTATGGTAAACTTGAGGTAGATGCTAACTTGAATTGTCTAAACTAAAATGTTTTAGTCTGAGTGTAGTGTCTCTGTTCAGCTGTACTCCAGGCAAGATGACTTGAAATAGAAACTAAACCTGTTACCATAATTTTAGATCCTGTAGTCAGAAGCACTAAAAAACTGAGTTGAGGCCCCAAAGTCTTATTTTCTGACACTGTTAAGTGATAGAACTTATTTCATTATCGCCGTAATATAAGGCAGCAGTAATAAAGTGTTTCCAACTTGCTAATGCAATCATTCCTGGTGTGTACATGAAAAGTTGAGTGGTGAATTTTTATGGCATGTTAATTATCTGTTACATGAATGAGTAACTTGAAGCAGAGAATATCCGCTGAGCTAGAAGATGTGATGTATCTTGCAGTAGACAATAGAGAGTTTTTTGATGGATGGATATGTGGAAATGTATGGAATACCAAAAGTACATCCTAGGAAAGACTAAAAGTCAGAGGGGAGGAGGGATTTAAATTGAGGAAATGATGGTGGGTTGAGGTATTGGGACATGCTGGGAAGCAACTTTTCTACATCTCAAGGGTTCTACCAGCAATATAGTTTGGGGGTTGCACAGTCTTCTGAAACCAAATTGCTTATTCTAGTGCCTCGTGTGAGATTTCAGTTGCGCTCAAGCAGTTCCAAAGTAGCAGGCTTACTAGAATCATACAGTCACTTCCTTTTGGAAAGGACCCTTGAAGGTCTTGGTCCAACCTGCAGCTCAAACTAAGACTAGCTTGAAGGTCAAGATTCCTAGTGCCTGTCTAGGCAACCTCAAAGGATGAGGATTGCTCCCTTGCTAACTTGTTTCGGTGCTCAATTGCTCTTGTGAATGGCTTTTTTGGTTATACTTAGCCTGAATGTTCTTGCTACAAATTACACCTTTAGGCTTTTATTCCTTTTTGTAGTTGCTTAGGTAAAACCACCCATTTTCTGCAGAAGTGAGAATATGGAATGTAACTTCAGATAATAGTTGGGCTGTTTAAAAAATATGACTGACTTCCATAGTGTTCTGAATGCTTTAACTGCTAGAAGCAATGACTCTGGTGTAGATACTTCATTGGGTTTTGCTTCAGAGAATACATAAAGCACTCTAGTTACTGAAAGAGTCTTCAGTTTGCTGTAAGATGTCCAGCAACCATTCTTTGCAAGGACTTTTTAAACATTACTAACATTTTTAGAACTGTAGAAACAAAAATTTCTTTTTTAAGAATGTGGAATGATTTTTTTTTTTTTTTATTAAATAACAAACTCATTAATAATTGCAGCACCCTGGTGGTGAAGAGGTCCTCAGGGAGCAAGCTGGAGGAGATGCTACTGAGAACTTTGAAGATGTTGGCCATTCCACAGATGCAAGGACACTGTCAGAAAGTTTTATTATTGGAGAACTTCATCCAGTGAGTATGCGAGTAGCAGTACTTGTGATTTACTATCATCTTCTTGTAGCTAGTAATTTCTGTGGCAAATATTACTTCATAAATAAATGAGCACAGCTAGGTTTTCTCAGAGGCTGCTCCTGTAGCTGTTTGTGGATTGACTTGGACTAGAGATAAGTTGACCTGATGTGAAGGGATTTAATTAGTGCAGCATAAAGATGGTCACATCTAAAAGTTTGCTGTTTTGAAATACTTTGCAGCATAGTTCTTGAAAAAAACAGAATATGGAATCATGCCATTTCTGGTGTGCCTTGTAATCCTTAGAATGACACCATATAACCCCTGAAGTGACTGATAATGTCAGAATGTTTAGACTTTATAACCTTGTGTCAGTATGTAGAGTGACTCCTAACGTCTGCTTTAGTTCCTTCATCATTGTAAATACATATGCCAGGCCTCCATCTGGATCTAAAAGTACAATCCTGGTTCTTCATGTATATATTTAGAAAATGGCTACTGTAAGCATCTTGCTTCTAATTTGTTGCTTTGTCTTCCTTTTTGGCTTCCCTTGTGTTGTTCTGTGTCCCCTACATGTAGCTGTCAGAGTTGTTTATGATCAGCTTCCACTGGATCATCTGTCACCTCATCTTTTCTCTACTCTTAACACTGCCTCTACTGCTAACAAGCATCTTTCTGCTGCCTCAAGCCTTGGAAGGTTTTTTCCTAGCTACAGAACTGCTGTCTTGACTTGTTTCAGATTGGCCTTATTTAAGCTCTCCTGAATCTCATTAGTTGAAAACCATTCATTATAGATTTAGGCTACTACTGTGCTTACCTGCTCTGCTCTACTGCCCATCCCTACCTCTCTATCTGTTTTGTGCATGTTTTGTCTTGTATTTAGGGTGAATATAATTGTCTTGAGTAGCATATTTTGAAGTAAGAGTCCTGTTCTTGTATCTGTCTTAGATATTCTTTGCACGTATTAATAGTGTAACTTCTGCTAGTACAAAACAATTGAGCTCTGATGCACATTTGCATCCTTGCAGGATTAACTATTACAGATGGCATTTGATGCCAGTAAAGTTCTTAACCTGACAACCAGTCCAGTTCTTACTTGTTTGACAAGTGCCAGTTTACATTTTATCTGAAACAAGCAGATGGGCAGTGCTGTATTTGTACATTAAATGATCAATATCATACAGGGTTTGGCTTTTTCATAGTGAATGGGACTCTTCGAAGTAAAACTTCACGAGTTTGTGAAAGTTCCCTAGAGTTTAGGACCTTTGTGCTGGACATTGGACTGAAACTAGTTAGGTGACTTGTACCTTATCCATTCATGTTATCTGGTAAAGTAGATTAATATAACTGTAATCAGTGTGTAAGCTAAGGTCAGATGTCAGATGTACTGCTCAGAGACAAGGGAAATGCAAAAGCACAGGCAGAAAAAAAAATGAATTAAGGTTTCACTTCTTTTATTATATTTGGAAATGTTTAGGGAAGTCACACTATTTGTGACAGCTCAAAATCATATGTTGACAGCTGCTCTTTTGCAAGTCTGTTTCCAAGGTGAAAATAGGTAGATATTAACAGAATAAATTGCAAAATTAATTTGACAGATGGTTTGGTTTCTTTAATGCTTTGGGTTTAGTCTAAATGTTTCTGGCTTGTTTTGCTACAGGATGACAGAGGGAAGCTTCAGAAACCTACAGTAAGTGTTTCTTTAATTGCATGTTGTTTCTTTGGGGCATTTGGGGCAGTGTCTGTTTGCAAATTATGTACCCTGAGAGGCAAAAATAACTCACTCTTCATTTAAGTGTTTCAATTCATAAATCTCTGAAATCTGTTGATGGCAGCTTCTTCTGTTAGCTGTTGTCATTTGTAGTTTCAAACCAAGAGGTTATAAGCATTACACTATAGCAAAAAGGTGAGCCTGGATTCAGACAGTGATTTTTTTTTTTTCTGGTATTCAGTTTAAGGAATGAAAATCAGTTGATAGACAGAATGGATTAAGGGAAAAAATGTGATGTTAACAATACCTTGGTAACGTGAGTAAGCAAGGAATGAAGCAGCAATCAATGCCTCTAATTACACATCAGTTAATTTGCAATTGTGGGCCATTCTCAAGGTGAAAATTCTGTTTGGCTTCCTGGCTGTTTCAGCAGATTTTGCTAAGTGTCCTGTCAGTGCAGTATTGCCCTTCTCTCTATTTTTTTTTTTTTCCTTTTTTTACTGAACAAAGTTGTATTTGCATTCAGTTATCAAACTTGTAAAATGTGGATGTCCCTTAAAGGAGCAAGTGCATCAGAGATTAACTTGCAAAGATGCTGGTACTGTGTGTATAGAGGATATTTGCTTGGGGCTGGCTTAACAGGGTAGCAGTGCACTTAGGAAATAGAGTTAATTCCATTTAAAAATAATAGAATCATAGAATGGTAAGGTTGGAAGTGACCTCAAAGATCATCTAGTTCCAACCCCCTGCCATAGGCAGGAAATCTTTTAGTAGAAATAGGATCTTGCTGTTTGAGATATTACTTTCAAGGAACAATCACTTTTTATAAGCTCTTCCAATAAGAAATTAAAAACAAAACAAAACCCAACCCAAACCATACTTGAAATTGTTTTATTTGGCAGTCATGAAGGACTGGTATTGGTACACTAAAAATGGACTGATGACTGGAATTTGAAGCTTCCTACCAAGAACAGTGTCTATTTGTTTGTTTTGTTTTTTAAATTCAGAACACTTTACACTTAAGCTGTAAGAGCAGCAATCATAAATGCAACTGAGAAATAGACTGCCCAGTGCAAGTGCATCCCTTGCATTGGGATGTGGGTTCCCTTGATTAATTTAATCCCTTGATTAAACCCACATGAACTTTGCAAAGTGCTTAGAATGTTAGTTTGACCATGCTTTGGTTGGGTGAGAGTTAAGATGTATCCCAGTTACTTTTTACTACAGTCCGATTTGGCATATCTTGTTGGTGTAGTGCTGGTTGTATTTTTCTACACTGTGTGCCTGTTTTCCATCATTCCACAAGGAAACTGGAACACTTTCCTCCAGCTTGACATGTGGGTGTAGCTGATAAGACTTACACTTTGCCCTGCACTCTGGATGGGTGACATGTGACAGATTAGACACTTTGCCCTGGCTATCTAGGAGCTGTGCTTTCAGATGATTTTCTCATCCTTTACTATATTTCAAGTACCCTTAATGTAGCTGTCAAAAGCTGTAGTGTTTAAAAACAGGCTTTGATATGCTGGGCCACATTTGTGTTGCTGTCTTGGCATGGGAGGTGCCATCTCCCGGCCCTGAATGTGGCAAGTGTTGTAGGAGGTGTTAGCTGTGATAGTGTAGATGTAAGCTGCACCATGCTGCTTGTATTTGGGATTAGTTTTTCATAGAGGTGTTCACAAAACCAAAGGAGAGTAAAACTCAGTGATTCATCTATAAAAGGTGGTATTTATCACTTGTAAACCTCTGCTTGAAAAGAGGACCTGTTTTGAACCTATGTGAGATTACTGGGAATCTCCTGCTCTTTAAATGAATTGCAGATATTTTGATACTGAAGCAATTTTTGTGTTGCATCTTGTACAGCTTAATGCTTAGATCTCTTTAAATGCACTTGGTTCAGTACTAGTACTCAGATTAAATCTTCATATAAGCTGTGCACATACACCCAGCTGGGCTTTGATCTTGTAGCTTTGCTTTTTTCAGTGGAGACTGAACAAGAAATTGCTTTAGAATCAGTCCAGTCATTAGAGTTGCTTCCAATACTGATTTCAATCTGAACACAAGAATCTGAGCTTAATGAACCTTGTGGGTGTCATTAACTTTCTTCATGTAGGTTTGATACAAGAAATGTGTGTATATTAATGCAGAGTTTGGCCAAGTAAGGGATTTTTCGGTTTTTGGACTTCTAAAACTTTTTGATTGTAACCTGAGGTTGAAGTTAGCATTATGGAAAACTTGCAGCAAAATTCTTTGTGGTGGTGGTGTTGTTGTTTTTAATAACTTTTCATACAGTGCTAATTACAGAAAGTGCTGGTTAGTAGCTTCTAACACAGCAGTCCATTACAGGAGTTCTGAGCAAATGCTTTCCAAGTGCAGTGCACTGAGTTGTTTGTAAATTGATATCACTTAAGGAGCTCTGAGAAGTCGAGGGGCTGGGTAAGATGGTGATTGGCATCTGCATGATGTAAATATCTTTCTATGCTTTCCTTTCCAGGAAACACTTATTACCACTGTTCAGTCTACTCCCAGGTATAGTATGACACCTGAGACCAAACCAAGTTTCTCATGATTGTTTCTGAAGTGTAGATTTATGTTCAATGTAAAGACCAAGGTGGCACCTATGTGCCACTTTACAAGCATGTTAGCTTACTAGCTAGATTATTTTTTTTTTTCCTTCCTTTGGTATGTATCAGTACCAAATGCTTTATGGTGCACAAGCCTTCATTTCTGCAGGCTGTCAGGTGAATAGAAGGTGCTTGGTGCCCTTACAGACTTTTTACTGACAGACACCACACTTTTGCTACAGCTTTGGCATTTAAGGGAAGTAAGAGGGTTATGTCTAGAAGAAGAAAAATCCTAGGAGGGAAGACACTTGGGAACACTGCTGAATCAAATACAAGGTTATGCTCTGCTGACAGTTGCCTGTTGCTGAAACCTCAGAGGACCATTCTTGGCCCTTTCAGTGGGGAGCTTGGGTGCCTGAAATTACCATGTGATGCTGCTACTGAAATGGCTTTTGAATGAGTGATATTCTGGGCAGCTCACCATAACTTTAAGCATGTCATAGATTCTTCTTTAGTAAGCAAACTACTTGTAAGCTGTAGTACAAAGCCTTGACAATTTCACTTGAGTAGAGCATTGCTGGCCAGCCCAAGTGTTCTGTTGATCTAATTTTGAAGTATTTGTTCAAGTAGGGAGGAAGGACTTCTCTAAGCAATTACTTTTTTCTGTGTTTTGGTAGGGTGTTTTAGTTGGTTGTGTTTGGGTTTTGTTTGTTTGGGATTTTGCTGGGGGGAGGAGGGTTGGGTTCGTTTTGTGGTTTGGTTTTTTTTCCTTCAAACTTGCTGATCATTACTTCCTAAACTACTGTTTGAAAATCTTCCTTCTAGTTCATGGACCAACTGGGTGATCCCAGCGATAGCAGCACTTATTGTGGCCCTGATGTATCGTTCCTACATGTTAGAGTAAGCGCCTTACTGAACTAGAGGAGCAAGAAGAGACTGATCTGGGAGAGAACATAAGCAATCCTAACCCAAAAGCCTGATGTCTGAAGAAAAGTTCAGTTTACTGAAAAACATTGAATAATTCCCTTCTGCTGTGCACTTTTCTTAATGTTGCCTTCTTTATTTGCTGTTCTGAAGTAATAAAAAGGTAGCATTTCTCTTTTTGTATAACAATTTTACCCGGATTATTTGATAACTGTATTGGTTTCTGTGTTAGAATGTTGGTTTGTGTGTAACACTGATTCTGGTTATTTCTCTTTTAATCTGTAATGGGATCCATAGGATTTGCTTTACATATACATTTTACAGCTTTAAATGACTACCAAAACTGTGTACATGTATTTGTCCATGTATACAACTTTACTTTAAATCACATTGTCTCCTTCAACATAGTACATTTGAATTAAATGTTCATTACATGTAATGGAAAAAGCTTAGTGGAGTAGTGGTTATAGGTGCCTCTAAGTGCTTGGGCACTACAATTCAGGCTATAATGAGCTGATTTTTATTTGGTTCTTTTCCTCTTGACATCTGCTTTTACAGTTGTATCTACTCTTAAGAACAAACTGTTCTGTTTGGCTTCTATTGAAAAATTCAGGTGAAATATGAAACCAAGTGTTTGGCCCAAATTTTTTCTGTCTCAGCTTTGTGAAAAGTAGATTTTATTTTTCTTCTGGTACTAAATACTGTTCTTGCCAAGCACTCAGGTAACTCTAGAATTTGCTCTGAGACTTCTAGACTTTCATACCATATCATACTCAATGCCATGTACATTGAGAGGAAAAACTGATACATGAAATCGGTTTCTGACTGTTCTTTACTACAAGGAGGTGACTATTTTTGCTGGTAAATACCACATAACTCAAAGTTCACATTTTGTGGGGAACATTTTTAGTCCTATAAATGATCATGAATAAAAGTTTAATTGCTTATTCTTGTTGGTTTGAATGTGTTCATTTCAAGCTGTTTTTGGTAGGCTTTTGCATGTTGGGATTCTTCAGAACTACTTGTGCATGTAAGAAGTGGAAAAGTGTATTATGAACCAGTTTGCATGGATGAACGTTTTTATCAGCATGACCTCAACACCAACTTGTGACTTACAGGGGCTTGGCCCTGTGAACTCTGCCTTCCTGACAATCATCAGGATTTAAAATACCATTCCAAGGGCTGACTTTTTTAGGAAGTTTAGGCCCTGTGTCAAGTCAAATCAAATTGAAAGATGGTACACTGTAAACATGAGCTTTCTGGGCAGCCTGTTCCAGTGCTCTGTTACCCTCACTGTAAAGAAGTTTCTCCTCATATAGGTGTGAAACTATTTTCCAATTTATAGCCATTGCTCCTTGTCTTATTGCTGCTGACCAGTGAAGAGAGATTAGCCCCAACCACTTGGCAACACTTGCAACTTCTAACCTGAAGTGTAAATGGTAGCCTTTGGGACTGTGTTTAACACTAACTTATTTTGTCCTGGTTTCACTGTAGCTTTTCCTTGGTGTGGTGAAGCAGAGTTTAAAAATCCAAGTTTTGGTGCCAGTTTTTACAGGATCTATTATATATGAGCATTTATATTAAACTTTGCATTATTTAGGCTTATAAATCAAGTTTCAAGTGCTGAATTTTCTGTTAGTTTTTAAGGTAACATTTAAATCCACATATCTAGGTGAGAGGAGAACAATCCTAAAACCTAGCAGCTTTTAGAAAGCTTAACCCTTCTCAAGTTTTTAATTTTTGGAATCATTTCAGACTGGGCTAATTAATGTTCACATCAGCAGGCAGGGTAGCACAGTTGGTGTGGATCTGTAAGGCAAAACACTTGCTGCAGAAGGCCTTGGGTATTTTTTTCATGCTGTGTATGTTTTGCAAGTTGTTGTATGATGTAGCTCTTTTTGCTTAAACAGATACCCAGTATGTGGGACCCAGTCTACAAGCAAGCTCAGTCCCATCTAAAAGCAGTTGAGCTGGCCTGTGCAGGGGATTTGCACAACCTGAACCAAAGTCATAGGAGGGCTGGGTAGGCAAGCTGATTAAAAGTTAAAATGCTGATGTAGATGTGTACAGCTACTTCCCTGTAGTTCGTTCATACCCTTATCCAGCAGTGCTGAAGCAATTTGTTCCTCAAAGATGGACGTAACTGCTTCAGGTTTTTAAATGTAAACTGATAAAACTGGGGCTTGTAGAGGAATTTCTGTCTGGCTTTAGTGTTTAATTATGAATATGAGAAGAAGAGATCTGTGGGTGTGTTGACAAATGAGTGACTATGCTATTGAAAGACTAGTCAAGTGAACTTAGGGTGGCCAATGTTTTTTACGGTCTGACAGCAAAATGAGGTGAATGGACAGAGTCTGCTTTCTCCTCAGAACAAAATCCTTTGTCCCCAGATCTCATCTGAGGGCACTCTAATTGTCTGGCAATGAACCTGAATACTGATTTCGTTTGGAGAGGCCATTTTTGTTGGTGGATGCTTAAAATGAGATAATGGTCTCATGTTGTCTACTCATAACTGTTTATACAGCCTTAAAATGAGCGTTGCACTTTTGGCCTTCGTTTGCCTATCCTTGGTTGTTCACAAGGATGCATAGTGGCAGAGAGCTCCCTTTAAACAGAGACAGCCTTGGCATCCTCCTGGTGTCTGTGGAGTAAAGCCAGCACAGCTTGTTCACTTGCTCTCTCTGCTGTGATGAGAAAAACGTAGTAGGCTGCTTCTTTCTCTGCCTCACTCACTTCCACACACTGGCCCAACGCCTGTCTCCAGTTCTGAATGCTGTGCTGCACTCAGGATTTTGCAGAATGCTGGACAGAGACTGGCAAGGGGATAAAAGCTGGGCAAAGGGACACTGATCACAAATTTTCTTCAGAGGCAAAAAACCCCCCAATTTTTAAAAAGGGAAGCTGCTATTTTTATATCCTGAATATTTGACTACTAAGGGTAAATCGATGCTCCTAAATTCTTGACTGTGTTGAGCAAACTTGCTACTGTATTTTCTGCAAGGCTGGCAATGAAGATTATTAACTGAAACTCTGAATGAATTAATTGTTTCAAAGTGTCACACAGAACATGTAGATCATCAACAGAATTAAAGCATTTTCTCCTTTTTATAGAAGAATTGCAGAAACAGCATAGAAGAAACAAGGAGCAGGATGAAGTTCATGCTTGTGTATACTGAGCTCTGAAGCCTGATTGATGTGAGGTGAAGCTAGTTGCTAATGGATCATAATGCAAGTTTGCTTTCATACCACATTTCATTGCTTCTCATGATTAATTCATTTTGTGTTGAAATAGTTTGATTTTTGAATGACCTGGCTTATCAGTGGGTAGGAAGACAAGCACATGATTTAATGGGAAATGTTGGAACAGTGGCTCTCGGTAGATGATTAATGCTGGATTTGCCGTTCTCTTTGCAAACTAGTTAGACTTGTTCCTGATCTTCTTGGGTGAAAGACTGTGCATAAAACCATCCTTGATGTTTTCTTTGGCATCTTTATGATACTGGGAATTCAATACAACCACTGCTCTGTACTGATAGACACTAAACCAAAGCTCAGCATGGACTCCATTGCACTGCAGTGTCTCACGCACAGAGAGTAGGTTATTTGTTTGTTCTTTTGTCCTGTGTGGTATCATTTCTGTACCTGTGTCTTATAATTCACTACACTCAGGCAGACAATGTACTGCCAAGAGCTGTCAGCTCTGTTCATTGAAAGTAGCACTGTCAGGCCAGAAGAGTTGTACACAGGAAAAACCTCAGAGAAGTTTTTTTTCCTATCTCCAGACAGCACCACAGAACTTAGGTGGACTCCCAGAGCCCAGGAACTGCAACCAGTAGCACAATACTGCTGACATCTTGCCCTTTTGCATAGAGCCTGGTGTGTGGATAAAGATGACTAACTGATCCTGTTGGAGGGGGAGAGTGCTCTTCAGTATCTCTGGAATCCTCCCTACTTAGGTCCTGGAGTAAACGTATCCTTATATGATTTTAAATTGCAAGGGTTTTACCTGTCGACAGTGGGGAAATGTCTCTTTAAATTGAATGTGTTCTGGAAACTGCTTTGAGGTCAAGGAGGGAGAGGTTAATGAGAAAAAGGTAAGCCAGGCAAGGGGAGTGCTTGAACAGAAGCAAAGACCATTTTCCTGCCACGTCCAGCTGTCACAGATCTCTGAAGCTAGTTGATGGTTTTAGTGCCACTCTTGTGGTCTTTACATGGCTTGCAGAGATATCTCAAAGAGCTTATTGTCTATATACATGTTGATGGTGGACATGAGAGAAGAGCTTAGCTACTTGCTTAGATGCCCACAGGAGCAGGGGATAGGAACTGGAAACAAGCAAATATGCCCATTTTCAGAGTAGTTTTGCAGTGGGTAACATTCAATGCATGAGTTTGAGAAGGAACAAGCAGTTTATGAACAGTAAGTGGAAGTTGGCATGTGAGCAGTTACAGCTTCTCGGGTTAGATGAGAGGCCCTTGTTTTATTTTTAGGTGATTCTGTCGAGCCAATTTCTGACACTGTTAATTTTGTTAATACAGGTTATTGTATGCTTTGTTGTCATGGCAAAGAGATCTTCAGGCCTGAGGATATGGGTGAACAAGTTACTAGAGTATAAGCTAGGGTGTGTAGATGTAAAGCTGACTAGCTGCTCCCAGGCAGCTGCTGGTGGTGAGCTGCTCTGAGTCTCACTTGCATGCAAGATGATTGACTTACTGAAGGATATGTGATCCTGCACATGAAAAGCTCAACATCAGTGGGTGTACCAGTGAGACCCAATAAGACCTTTCTCCCTCAAGGACCCGTGAGAGTCCTGAGAGGACTCCCACGAGAGGGTCTGAGGCCACATGGCAACACATCAACAGGATCAGCCTCTTCACAACACTTTGTGCTTTTTCACACAGCAAGTTGGGTGTCTGTGCATGTCAGTGGGGCAGAAAGAGCAGGCAGAGAAAAAAGATCAAGGGCTGTGCCTGTCCAGCAGAAAGGGACCTGGTAGTGGTAAAAGACAAACAACTCAGTGTGAGCAAGCTGTGTGCCCAGGTGGTGAAGAAAACCAATGGCATCCTGGCTGGGATTAGAAATGCTGTGTCCAGCAGGTGATTGCCCCCTTGTACTCTGCTGTGGTGAGGCCACTGTTCAGTTTTGGCCACCTCAGTACAAGAGGGATGTGGAGGTGCTGGAGCCAGTGCAAAAGAGGGCAGGGAAGCTGAAAAACGGACTGGAGAGTAAATCTTATGAAGAGCAACTGAGGGAGCTGGAGATGGTTAGTTTGAGGAAGAGGAGGCTGAGGGGAGACCTCATTGCTGTCAACAGCTACCTGAAAGGATGTTGTGGAGAGACTGCTGCTGGGCTTTTCTCACAGGTAATTAGTGGTAGAATAAAAGGGAATGGCCTCAAGCTGCAACTGGGTAGGTTTAGACTGGACATTAGGAAACAGTTTTTCCCAGCAAGATAGGTCAGGCATTGGAATGGGCTGCCCAGGGAGGTGGTTGAGTCACCAACCCTGGAGGCGTTTAAAAGTTGTTCGTATGTGATGCTTGGGGATATGGTTTAAGGGTGAACCTTGCTGAGCAGGCATATTGGTTGGACTTGGTGATCCTGAGGGTCTTTTACAACAGGAATGCTTCTGTGATTCTGTGACCCAGGAATTCCTTTCTGAGTTCTGTGCCCTAACTGCTGAACTACAGGGAGTCCTACTCTCTCTGCTATGAGTCCAGCATTGGTTTTTTAAACTGGAACAGATGAACTGCTTGAATATTTACCCTGCTTCTTGGACAAGGTTTTACAACCTGGGTGAACTCTGGCCTAGTTTAGAGTGAGCTTGGCTGTGTCTGTATCATTCCCAGTAGGCATGACCTTACTGGTTTCTGCTGGGTCTCACTTCTGGTTTGCATGAAGAATGAGAATACAGCTCCAGACTTGTCACACACTTCCCTATGGAAGCCCTCAGTTTGCTTTTGCAGTCAGCATGAGCTCATTATGAATCCCTTAAAACCAGCTGCCCTTCTAACTCCCAGCTGCTCACTGGAATTTAATAAAAAATATACAAGGGGTTAACAGTAATGACAAATCAGCAAACTACATTAATTTTGTGCTTTAAAAAAATCCCTGTGTTTTAAACCCATCAGCGCAGGGACTTCACATTTGTGCATAAAATACTCAGTACAAACAGATTCTGATCTTGTTTGGAATGCTCAGTACTTCTAATGGCACAGCTGAAAAAGGTGTCATTAACAACAGGGCCTGCAGGCAAGCAGATGGTTATAAATTCCCTTAAAATTTGTACATGTCAGTGTAGGACTTTTTTTTTTTTTTTGTTTACTGTGTAAACTATCAAAACATTTAACAATCTGAACTATCACAGAATTACAGAATGGTAGGAGTTGGAAGGGACCTCTAGAGATCAAGTTCAACCCCTTTGCCAAAGCAGGATCACTTAGGGCAGTTCACACAGGATGTAGGACCACAGATGTGTCTTGGAAGTCTCCAGAGAAGACTCCACAACTTCTCTGGACAGCCTGCTCCAGGCCTCCAGCACCCTTACAGTAAAGAAGTTTCTCCTCATGTCGAGGCAGAACCTTCTATATTGAAGTTTACATCCATTGTTCCGTGTCTTATTGCTGCACACCATCAAAAAGAGATTGGCCCACCCCTCAGATACTTAAATGGGTTGTTATACATGTAGGAGACAATATTTGTGTTATGCTGAGAAGATGCTTGAATGGATCTGAGGTCTACACAAAGAAGATTAAAAAAAAAAAAAAAGTACTCCTAAGCAAACCCATTTCTGGAAAAGGACTACCCTAATTTTGTCAGCACTTTTTGCACAGATCAGGTGTCTGGGATGTGCCTCTGTCCCTGTGGTTTTGTTTAAGGGGGACCCAGGATGCCTCAAACTCCCACAATATATTAACTGAAAAAAGTAAAACAACTCTCTGCTTCTGTGGGGCAAATACTATGCCTGGATTGTGTAGCTGTTCCAAAATACAGCTGAGACACAAGTTTCAGCCCAAACACAGAGCTCCTCTGTTGCCAGACAGCACAACCAGTGAGGAATGAAAGGTTTTCTAAGGGGTTGGAGTGATCTCTTTGTGATCTTCTTCCTTGTTAAGACACAATTACAGAAATGTGTACCACAGGAGTTCCCTGGCTTTGGTGAGCACTGTTGTTTTCTTCAATCAAAGCCTTTTGACTCCCCAGTGTGTGTGATGCAGAGCATGCTACATGCAGGGGCAGCTGGGGGATCAGTATCAATACCTCGCTTGTCTGCACTCCTCCAGTCTTACTTTACATTTGACTGCAACTTAGGCAGAGACAGAAGAAAAGTCAGTGCCTTTAAAAGCAACCTTGGGCCAAATGCTGCCTGACTGTAAATTCAGGCTAACTCCCACTGCCCTTGCTGAAATAACTGGGCTCTGAGTCACAGAGGAGCTTGGTCTGTGTCCATGGGAGTTTCAGGATGATTCCCTTATTCATAGTGGATTTTTTTTTTTTTCTTTGAATACTCAGGTTTCACAGGAGAAAGAAGTCCTGCCCACCCACTCCCCCCAGAAGAGTTCATATTCCCATGTGTTCTCTCAATGCTGGCCAGGGCTGGATTGCTGGCTGAAGGCACTTGGCTAATTCCGATGTGGCCAACTACAGCAGAAGGTTTTTAAACAAATGTCCAGCTCTAGAGGAGTGGGTCACAGAGATGATGGTTTGGGGCTGCCTATTGTATTTCCATAATTCTTTCTTTTCTGTTAGCACAGCTTTATTTGCAAGACTCCTTTCACAGGCACCTCTGAAGACTGCTAAGCTCTCCGAGGGGTTGTGAAAGGGCTTTCTTTGGAAGGTGTGCCAGGATCAGTTGTGTCACCCAAGTGCATGCTAATGAAATGAACTTCAGTGCCCTTGGAAGCAAAGCATCATCAGGTTGCACTAAGGGAATAGGAGACACTGGGATCCTTCCAGGAATCTTGTTGATTAACTGTCAAAAAGATTTTCCTGGGTGGTAAGGGCTATAGTTATGTCAGGCTGTGGGTTTAAATGGAGAGACACAATGGAGCTGACATCCTGAATGAAAGTATTCTTTTAAAACTACCATTTGGTAAAACACCCAATGTTGAAAGAAGATGGAAGAAAACCCTTGAGATTTTTTTTTTTTCCCAGTGTCATGGTAGGTCAAAATATTTCTTGCTCTTAGTAAGTATGCATGTAGTGTATAAACAGAAAAAAGAATATAAAGTGATTTATGGTTTTAGATTAAGCAAAGTCTTTACATTTGGGATTGATTCCTTCCAAAAAGACAGAAAACAAAACAAAAAAGGTTTCCCTTCTTAACTCATTCAGTATTTTCTGTAACTCAGTGTGTGTAGTGTAATTTTCACATGAATATAAGTGGGAAAAGTTCTGTTCTTGATGGGTTTTCTATCTTTTCTCATTACAAAACTTAGATAAGCCTTTTATCCTTTCTGTATCTTTGCCCTACACTAGTTACAACAATCAATATTTTTATGATTATCCAGACAGTTTAATTTATCTTTCCTCTTCCTAGTTACCCAAGCAGATCAATAGTATTCTGTTTACTTAAACTTCAACTGTGTCCTTCTGGACCGTGTGGAGGCAACCAGCCCGGGACAAAGTCCAGGGTAAAAGAGTTAAACTGATCCTGTTGCATGACAGATCCATTCAGAGGTTTGCCCCTTAATTAACTATTTCTGTTGCCTAAGAGCCATTGTCATGGTCCAGTGTCCAAACTGGAAGGAAAAATGTTCAGAGTAATGCATTCCCCAAGACCTAAGCCAAGTCTAGAGACATTAGAGAGCAGGAAGCCCAAAGGAAAGGTGCAACTATCTTGGGAATAGTGAACTGATTTGGATTTTACATAGGCAGCCTCTCTCCTTTTTGCAGCTGTTGGCACAATGGAAAGCCTCAAGCCCTCAGACTTGAGGAACAGCAGCAGCAGCAGAGGAGGTGGGAAGCTTAAGAGTGCTGGTGTAAGCAGCTAGATTCACCTCCAACCTACTCCCACCCATGGGTATATGCAAGTCTGAGCCATCAGCCTTGCACACAGCCTGGCTGTAGCTGAGAGTTGGGATATGCCAAGGCATCTGATAGGCTACAAAGTGTGGTGACAGGTTAAAGTGTCAGCTGATGTCTGCAGGGGTCACTGAACAAGGACTGACACTTTGGTTAGAGCTAGGGATGCCTGTGCAAATGTAGCTGCAGGTGTGAAGAGATCACAGTGAATGACATTGGTTTTGCTCAGTGATGTCTGACAGGGCTTTCGGAGGCCAAGCTCTATGCTTCCTGCAAGAGCCTTTCAAACCTGAGCTATGAACCAAACTTTACACCAAATTCTGACCCAGCTTTAGCCAGAGTCTAGCAACCCTTGCTGCTGCCCTTCACCTAAATCCATCTGTCCTTGTACAAGTCCTGTGACATTCAAAGTCTTGCAGGGGAGGGTAGGGGATAGAGAGAATTCAGTGTTTGTATAACTGCAGTTGTAGCAGTCTAACAGAAAGGTTGTTGTTCTGTAGATTGATTTGTTTGTTCTTCAAAACAAGAAGGAGGGGAAAATCTGGATTATTATTTATGGGAAGGCTCACTAATAATACAGTCAAAATTGTGATACATGCACTGTCTAGGCTCTACTCCTTTCCCCTGGTATCCTCTTCACCCTTGTACTGCTTCTCTGGGTCAATGGCTTTAGCCTGGAGGGAGTACCACCAGCATCCTAGGTACTTTGCAAGGATAAGTATGGAGGTGGTGGTTTCTTCCTCCTCCTCTAGGATCCACTCACAGTTGTATTCTCAACACCTCTTGTATTTTGTTCTTTCTTCATCAGTCTGCAACTCAAAGTTACCACCAAGTGTACTACATATGGTGCAATTTGCTTAAGTTACAAACATATTCTTGATTCTTTTTGTTACTACTCAGACAGATTTTGTTCAGCTCCCAGGTCTATACTTCTCTTGCTGACCACTGGTGTGTGAGTCATAGCCCTGCAGCTCTGAAGCATTAGCCTATGCCCCTTCTCCATCATTTTGTGCCTGTACTCCTCCACACCACCTATTTGGGGCCACCTTCAGGGCCTCTTCTCTCTCATACCAATCCTGTCCTACATCATCCTGCTAAGGTCATAAATATTTTGTGCTACACAGAACAGCTATGCACTGCCACTACCTAGGTAACAGCTATGGTTATGGTGTACAGAGGTGAGCAAATCCATTTAGGTGTAGCTACTTGGTCATTAGAAAAATGCCTGTTGCAGCAACAAACCCAACCAAATAAAAAGCAAGCTGAAAGCAGGTGTAGGCAAATTCATGCAAGGCAAGGCTGACAAACTTCTGTCCCAAGGCTGTGCGAAGGCAGTACAAATCCTGTGTCCTGTTACAGCTGTCCTTCTGAGGCTGCCTGAGGCAGCACGTCCTAGACAACCAATGTTGTAAACCTGGCTACTCCTGTTGTCCTGAGAGGTTGTCCCAGTCCTGGTCTAGGTATTCTGTATAGCCTCGGGTGCTGAATGTTGTGGTGCCAAATGTAGATAGCATTGCCCAGTTCAGCCCAGCGAGCCCTTGTCGGGTCAGTTATCTTGTGCTGGGCTTCTCAGGGTCTGAAACCCCACCCCGAGCCCATGGCTCCACATGCAAGTGGCCTTTCAATTCTTTCTGGGCCTCTACCTTACTCTGAGGCTGAGCTTGTGATCCAGAAAGCCCCCAGGGGACAGGGTACTGGTGTGGGAGTCCTTTCAAGAAAGCAAGTTAAGACTTGTGCAGAGACTCGTGCAGGTGTCACCCTGCTGCTCAGCTCCTGGTGACTTTTCAACCCCCTTGGGATACACCACTGTACCCTCATCCCTCACCCTGTCCTTGGCACTGGGGTGGTGGCCTCCCGTGTCAGTGGGGACCCTGCCTGAAGCCAGACCTTTGCCTTAGCCTAAGGTTCATACCTGAAACCCCAATGCCTTCAGCTCTCCTGTGTCAGTAGCTACCAAATCACAACAGCCTTAAAGAGAGGCAGGGAGGGGTGGAAGAGTTTGGAGAAATACTGGTCCTGGCCAGAGCTAGGAAGGTCAGTTTTAGTTAAGCAGTAGCAGAGGAAGCTCTTTTCTCTGTTTTGGCCTAAGTTCAACATGGGTCATGAGCTGGGATGGCCTTGCCGTGTCACCTTTGCAAGGAAGCATGGGATCCATTGTGGGCTTGGTGGCCAAGCTACTGAAGGAGTTAACTGTTAGTACCGTTGGGCAGGAGGGAAGGATTCATTCCTTTCATAGTGAATATATATGACTCCTGGCTAGTGTTCCTGTACTTGTACCTCTAACTTTATCCCCAGACTCATTCCTTGGCCAGGCAGATTGCTAAGCTGGCAATGCTTTGGAGGGCATTTGTGTTTTGGACTCTGTCCTGGTGTCGCTGGTGATCACCAGGTATTTGCTGGGTTGAGTATAACTTTGTATACTTTACACTGATATTAGTTCTACTGTTTCACTAAATCCATTTTCATTTCAGCTAGTGGGTCTGCTCTCCTTTTCCTGATCCTCCTCCTCAGCTGGGGAGGGGTCCTCTGGTAATAGAGCAATTGCTGTAGTTCAGCCTCAGACACGGGCTAAATGCAGGCAGAGCCATCTAGAATGAGCAAGATGTATTCGGGAGTTTGGTATGGGATTTGACAATTTGAGGAGGAGGCAGATGATGAAGGTAGAAATAGATTTTATGTTATGGCTATGGGTCAAGGTCTGAGAAAGTTTTGAATTTATTGCTGTGAATTTTGGACTCTATATGTTCTAGAACAAGCTTTGGTAGAGTGCTTCTGACACACGCTGGTTGCTTTTCTTAACAAGTGGCTATGCTGGCCTGCTGTGAGTTCAGGCTAACTCCTCTGAGTCTCCTTTGGAAGGGTTGCCCTTCTCTCTAGTGGAGCAGGCTGGTGCAAAGGGCAACTGCACCAAACTAGGGGTATGCACTTGCATGGCCTGAGGGCACTCCTTCTGAGTTTTCAACTACAAAGGGTCTATTGTGCAGGGCTCAGGTTAGCATTTGTGTGTTTTAGGGTTACAAAGATGTCCTTCTGTTTAAAGTCCCTGAGGACTTGAGCTGTAAGGAATGGCTTTGGTGTCCTCTGAGAACATGGACAGGCTGAGGCTCAGCATGCTACACAGGTGAGACTAAACTTTTCCTCTAAGAGATGAGGGACAAGTAGCCCTGAAGAGAAGAACCTGGGGGTGTTGAATGCTGAAAAGCTCAACATGAGCCAGAAGTGCACTCATGCAGTCCAGAAGGCAAACCATATCCTCAGTTTCAGACAAGAGGAATGTGGCCAGCAGGTCAGAGAGGTGATTCTTCTCCTTTACACTGCCCTTGTGAGAGCCCACCTCAAATACTGCATCCAGTTCTGGTGTCCCCATCACAAGAAGAACATAGAACTGTTGGACTGAGTCCAGAGGAGGGCCACAAGGACAATCCAAGGGCCGGAGCACCTCTTCTATGAGGATAGGCTGAGGGAGTAAGGTTGTTCAGCCTGGAGAGGAGAAGACTTTGGGGGGACCTTATGACTGCCTTCCAATACCTGAAGGGATCCTACAGGGAGGCTGGAGAGGAGCTTTTCATAAGGGTGCCTAGCAATAGGACAAGGGGGAATGCTTCTAAGCTGAGAGAAAGTTTAGGCTAGATCTCAGGAAGAAGTTCTTCAGCACAAGGGTAGTGACACTGCACAGAGTGGCGGATGCCCCCTTCCAGGCCAGGTTGGATGAAGCCTTAAGCAAGCGAGCCTGGTTGAGAGCCATCCCTGCCCATGGCAGGGGGGTTGGAGAAGATGATCTCTAAGGTCCCTTCCAACATAAGCCATACTATGATACTATAACAAGTAAAGCAAGAAGGAATCCTGAGTCTCTTCCTTCTTTGAGGACAAATGCTGAGCCTAATAGCTCTGACAGACATGTGCTGGTGGGTTCAGCTCTGTTCTGCTGGCAGCGTCAGCTCTGTGCCAGTGCCATCTAGCACAGAACCCAGTTTACAAATTGGCATATCGGCACCCCTATACAAGTGAGAAGTTTGCAGTGGCCATGACTGTGACAGATGAAGAATGGAGACCGGCATGGGCTTGGCAGCCTTTGGTGGAACCTTTGGCAGGGTCAAGAACATCTGAACTGACTCTGGCTTAAGCTACAGCAAGCCACATTTTCCAGGCTGGTCCTGTATTTTGCCTGGGTGCTACCTGGCTGAAAAATATTCTGCAACTATTCAGCACCTGATGTATTTAACACATTATCTGTGCTAGCTTTTCCCAGGAAAAAAAAAAAATCATATATGTATGTAACTATATTTTGTAATGCAAACCAGCAACATGTTGCATAGACTTTTAAAATAAATATGGAACATGTCGAATTCCATAACACTTGGAAATTGATTTTGAAAGGAGTAATTCCATAACACTTGGAAACTGATTTTGAAAGGAGTCTATATTTTTATAGGATCACAAAATAGTTTTGGTTGACCTCTAAGAGCAAGTCCAGCTATCACCCTAACACTACCATGGCCATTAAATAATGTCCCAAAGGGCCATGGCTGTGTGTTTTTTGAATGCTTCCAGGCACAGTGACTCCACCATCTCCCTGGGCAGCCTCTTCCAATTCCTGAACACTCTTTCAGCAGAGTTTTTTTTTCCTAATAGCCAATCTAAACCTCCTCTGGCACAATTTTATGCAATTTCCTCTCATCCCATCACCTGATACTAGGGAGAAAAGGCTGACCCCCATCTCATTACAACCTTCTTTCAGGTAGTTGTAGAGAGCAATGAGGTCTCCCCTCAGCCTCCTCCTCTCTAGAATAAGCAATCCCAGTTCCCTGAGCTGCACCACAGAGGACTTTTTCCTCCAAGCCTTTCAGCAGCTTCATTGTGCTCCTCTGGATATACTCTAGCAGCTCAATGTCCTTCTTGTAGAGAGGAGCTCAACTCATTTTATTTCACTTAATGGCAACTCTGAGCTGGTGAAAAGGACACTTTTTTTTCTTCCCAGGTAGGTTGTGGGTTCTTTTTTTTTTCCCCCCCCCAGGTAATTTATTGCAAAGCCTAACTCATTACTTTTACAGCTCTTTGAAAAGGCTTATCATTGATGCAGTGCAAAAGAGTTCAGTCCTGACAGTAAAACTTTGGACTGTTTGATTGCCAGAAGCCTATTAATCAGTAAAAGAAGTTTTGCAGTTTTGCTTTTTTTTAATTTCTTTTATTTTTCCTTCCTTAGCATTTGTGGGTGGGAGGATCTAAAAGAAAACATTTTTATACAATTTTAATTTTACCCCTCGATGTAATGTAACTGATTTTTTTTTTTTTTCCCCAGGAAAAAAATATCTGTAACTTTTGTGATGTTAAACACTGGAATTAGAAAAGCAAAATTAATTGCAGAACAGTTATCATCCAAGCAGAGACACGAGTCTAGGAAATGGGATGGAGTTTCTTTGCTTTCACATGGTCCCTTCCATTAGTCTTCTTAATTTATTTTGCAGATAAACTCCAAAAGGCTAAGTCCTTGAGCTGCCTGTGCTCTGGGCCTAAGCCACTTGTTTACTATGGCAAGTGCATCTATCTCCATCCTTGGGGATAATCAGAACTTGACTAGACATGACCCTGAGCAATCCGATCTAATTTTAACGTTGAATTTAACTTCAAGGCTGGCTCTGCTCTGAGCAGGGATCGAACCAGATGAGGTCAGGAGGATCCTGGTGGCTGGCTTCATCCTATGAGCTTCTCTGTAAATGTGTGCATGCAAACAAGTACCACAAGATGGATGCTTTTTGGCTCCGGTCTAAGGATGTAATTTTCACTGAAAACATCACTATGAAAATTGTCTTAAGGCATTCTGGCTAAATCAGTGGGTAAATTGTTGTTATTTACCTTGCTCTTCTAAAGCATGTAAATATGAAACAGCAGTCATAGGACAGCTAACCCAAGTGAGTCAGGGCCTGCTATTTGTGGATTTCTCCAAGGCAAACTTCTTCCCCAGATATTTGTTTCTCAAAAGAAAAAAGAAGTCTACAAAGAGACTTGGATCCTGGGTATTTGGGCATTTCTATCTCCAAACCAGGCAAATCTAAAAATCCTGCCTGTCTGGACAGTAAAAAGTGACCTGCAGTAACAAGGCAGAGGCGGTGTCTTAAGACAGAGTGAGGGCAGGTTGTTGGTGTCTCCAACAGTCTGTCTTGATCAGTCTTTGCAGATAATCTGTTTGCAGTTTCCCTAGATCACCTTTTTTCTTTTCCTCCCTCTATTCCTGCTCTCCTTCACCTATTTTTCTCTTCTAGGAATAACACCTAAATTCCAGGCAAGTCCTTTTTGAACTGCTTTTTTAAATATATGTGCTAAAAGGTAAGTTTGCAGGAGAACAAAAAATGCTGTTAGGAGAAAAAGCCTCCTAGGACACATGATTTGTCCTGGTTGTCCAATATGCAAATGTGGAGATGTTTCAGTTATGGGAAGGGAATACAAAAGTTAGATGAATTTTGGCAGGTGCTCAAAACGAGAATAGTGGCAAAGCTTCTTCAATCTGATCGCTGAGTGATTCTCAGGTTCAGGTGTTCCTCACTGAAGTCTGAAAGTCTTGTAATGGAGTGCTCAGCTGCAGCCAAAGGAAGTTGTGTAAGGAGATGAAAATTGCTTTGCAACAGGTTAAAGGGATAATATGATTGGGAAATTGCAGAGAAAGCTGATCAGAGCTTAGGATGTTGCCATCAGTTGATGGCAACTTGTGTCAGTTCAAAGATTTACTCCATCTTTCAGCACCTCTGCACAGGACTCCAGAGCAGCAAGGTAGATACCAGTGTACACTACTGCAGTGGAGAGAAAAACAAGAGAAAAAAAAGAAAGCAGGGATGGCAAAGTGACGATCTGCCTATCAAGAAACCACTCAGAAATCTTTCAGTCATAGCATGAAGTTCAGGGATGAAAAATCTCCACAAACTTCAGTGCAGTATTTGAATCCTAAGGAACATTTAAAAGGGAAAATAGAAGTACTAAGAATTGAATCATGGTAACTGTTTCATTTAAACTGAGGATTTGATTAAAAGGAACATAATTAATGCCTGATTAAAAGGAGTATAATTAATGACTGACTAAAAGGAGGATAATTAATGGCTGATTAAAAGGAGCATAATTAATGACAACTGCACATGCAGTACTGATTTCTGTAGTGCTTCACCACAGCAGGTCACTGTGAAAACAGCATGAAATGATGTTTCTGGAGACAAATTCAATTTATAATCTTGAAGTGAAACATTTAAACTAGAAATGGTCAAGCCGTCATGGAAAACGGCAGTAGCTTATGCAGTCTTCTTGTTGGCTTGCTCTGACTCCTACCAAATAAGGTCAAAGATAAAAATGTACTATAAAATCCCCAAGAAACTGAGTATCAGGCTGTCTTCTTCATTAGAATTTCTCTTTCATGTCTTTCCTTCTCTTAAGAATATAGATCATCTGAGCGATCGGTGGACTGCAGCAGGGACTGTCCCCTTGGGGAGTTGAGTGAGGGTGGGCTGGCAGGGTGGGTGAGTGGCCACTCAGGCAGCAGTGCTGGCTACCAGCAAACTTAGAGATGGTGAGGCAAGGATGTGCACATCCAGCATGTTCATGTCTCAACAGCTTTCAGCGTGCTCCCAGACAGGGTGTGAGCACAGCAATACAAGTGACATCAAGTCTATCAGGCAGGGTGCAACAGATTTGCCTTCACAGCACCCCAGCTTTCGTCATGCTTTTTATTTGTGACCATTAATTGCCAAACAGGGGTTTTAGTCCCTTTAAAACTGGACAGGATGAGATGCTTTCGATACCTTGTTTGGTGGTCAACAGCAAGCATGAGCTCCGGTGTAAGATGGAAACTAGCTGGGGAAAGAGCAACTGGAAGCGGTTTCCACAGCTGTCTCAAAATGCTGCTCTTTCATCCAAGTGTCTGTGGTTTGAGGACTGGTGGTGCAAACAGGGTTCACTGTCTCCTTTCTTGTGCTCTTATAATGGTGAGAGCTTTTTGTCCAGGAGGCTTGGAGATGCTGCTGCAGGACGATTAGACTGCTAAGTCTGGCCCAGTTTGGGTTTTTGACTTTCCTGAGAACACTTGTGCTCCAGCCTCCTCCTCCTTTGAGCCTGCAGTGCGTGCGCGCAAACCAGACAGCAACTGAGTGCTGGGCTGCAGCAAGAGCAGTGTGGGCAGCAGGGCAAGGGAGGTGATTCTGCCACTTTACTCTGCTCTTGTCAGACCCCATCTGGAGTACTGTGTGCAGTTCTGGAGCCCCCAGCACAGGAAGGACATGGAAGTGTTGGAGCGGGTCCAGAAGAGGCCATGAAGATGCTAAGAGGGCTGCAGCAGCTCTGCTGTGAGGACAGGCTGAGAGAGTTGGGGCTTTGCAGCCTGGAGAAGAGAAGGCTTCCAGGAGACCTGATAGTAGCCTTCCAGTATCTGAAGGGGGCTACAGGAAGGCTGGGGAAGGATTATTTACAAGGTCTTGCAATGACAGGACAAGGGGCAATGGGCTTAAACTGGCAGAGAGGAGATTTAGACTGGGTGTTAGGAGGAAGTTCTTTGCAGTGAGGGTGGTGAGGCACTGGAACAGGTTGCCCAGGGAGGCTGTGGCTGCTCCCTCCCTGGAGGTGTTCAAGGCCAGGTTGGACGAGGCCTTGAGTAACCTGTGCTAAAGGGAGGTGTCCCTGCCTATGGCAGGGAGTTTTAACTGGATGATCTTTGAGGTCCATTCCAACCTTACTATTCTATGATTCTTACTTTCTGGTATGATGTGGTAAGACTTGGGACAATAACCCTGGGCACCCTTCTGAACAAAGGGAAAAAACAGTATCCAAAGGGGTAGGGAAGGCTACAACTTTTGCATCCAAACATGAAGCCTGTTGCATACCTTGCAGCTCCAGAGGATAGCGTGTTGGTGCACAGCAAGTTCTGCAATGTGCACCAAGAATGTGCTCTTGTGGCCAAGAGTGCCAATGGCATCCTGGGGTGCATCAGGAAAAGTGCGGCCAGCAGGGCTAGGGAGGTTCTTCTCCCCCTTTACTCTGCCCTGGTGAGGTTCTACCTGAAATACGACGTCCAGTTTTGGGGTCCCCAGTTCAGGAGTGACAGGGACCTGCTGGAGAGAGTCCAGCAGATTGCTACAAGGATAACAGGGGGACTTGAACATCTCCCCTGTGGAGAGAAACTGAAAGACCTGGGGCTGTTTAGTCTTGAGAAGACTGAGAGGGGATCCAATTAGTGTCTATAAATATCTGAGGGGTGGGTGTCAAGTGGATGGGGCCAATCTCTTTTTGGTAGTCTGCAGCAGTAAGACAAGGACCAAGAGGTACACATTTGAACATGGAAGGTTTCACCTCAATATGAGGAGAAACTTCTTTATAGTGAGAATGACAGGGCACTGGAACAGGCTGCCCAGGGGAGCAGAAGACAGAGTAGAACAGGAAAAGCAGTATCTTAAGAAGTGTGGTAGACTATGCTGAATCTACAGTGAAAAGAAGGATATTGTTTTCTGCATTGGTGGATGAAGAGCTCAGCAACACATACAGCATAAAAATGCTGCTTCTCACAAGGGACAAATGCCAAATATGGCTGAATCCATGCCCAGTGAAGCAATTAACTGTGATTTTTGTGCATCACTCAGTTTTGGACAGGTATCAGGAGGATCACAAAGACATAGAGTCTGACAAAAGGTGACATGTAGGATAAAATACCTCGTTGCCAGGGAAGTTTCCTGTGGAAGTGGCAGAGTCCCCAGTATTGGACGCTTTAAAGACTCAGCTGGACAGGGTGCAGGGCCATGTTACCTGAGTGGTTCTTTTCCCCAGACAGGTTGAACCAAAGGACCCTTAAGGTTGAACCAGAGGATCCTTGAGGTCCCTTCTACCTTTGTATTCTATATTTCTTTACTCTTAAGTAACTTGTCTCTAATATCTGTACTTGAGCATCTCCCTGCTATGGGCTCCTGGGGCTTCCTTTTGAAGCTTGCTTTGGCACTTTTATTGTCCTACCATTTGTTCTAAACAGCTAAAGACACTTTAATTCTCAATTTTTCTTCAGGTTGTAGAAGAACCATATGCCTCCAAACATTCAACATCTCCCAATGTACATTTGCAAATAGTTTACACAAAACAAGTCAGAAACTTTTCCCAGTAGCATTTATAGATGTCTGACAAAAAATGTCATTTTCTTACACCTTTAAGTAAAACACGGCTGAAATCTGGAAAATAGGCTAACATGGAAAACTGCCTGTTGTTATTAAGAAATTATAAAATTGGGCTTGATATTAGTGGAGTTCTTAACCCAAATCCTTAGGTGTAAACAAGTTGTTAAGTATTTTAGTGAATGAGGGCCTTGAACAGCTTTTTATTGTGAATTTTTGAACCTGTATTCTGAGTGGTGCTAGATCTACAGAAGGCATTTTGCCAAGACTTTCCAACAGAAGGCTATGTGTAAACACTATGTGTAATCCAGTTAGCACACTGGGAGCTCTACAGTGGGAAAAAAGGACTTGTTAAAAGCATGACAGTGGATACAGTGAGTCTGAGCTGGGCTTAAAACTAAGGAATTTCAGTCTTTAGGCCACAGAAATAAATCCTGCCCTGACCCAAGAAAAAGAAATGGTGGATCCCGTTTGGGTCCTCGTTGCTGTCTGCTGGAAGTCTCCTCCTCAGCAGACCTACGGAGTGCATCTGGTATAAGTTAAGCTGTTTATACTGATGACCTAAGACAATTTGGTCATCTTCTCAAAATTTTCATTTGCTAACAGTGTATGATTGTTTGAAGACATTTGATAAGGCCTCTTGCTGAACCCTTTGGGAACAGCCTCTTTCATTGCCACAGACCTGGGCTCCAGCCCTTGCTTGTGTTTTCTATGGCAACAGGAAACACTTAAGGACTTAGGGACATGGCTGGCTGCAACTGAGATACGGTGGCAGAAGGAGTCTCCCATCCCTAGGGTGAAATGAGATGTGCTAATTAAAACACATCTGCCACTCCCTGCCCCTGTTAGAGGACATTTGCTGGGGGTGCTGCAGTTACCAAGGCTAAGTGGTCAGTGTTTTCAGTGTACAGGAGGATAAAAAAGAGCAAATACATATTGGAACAAATTTCTAAATAAGTTCAGTTTGGGTTTTGGTTGGTTTGGTTTTGTTTTGTTTTTTCATTATTTCTACTCTTCTCTATACCAGAATTTCCCAGCTCTGCTTTAATCAGAAGTCATCCCAAATAGAGGTTTCAGGCTCCCCATAGTAGCTGTGTTAGATCTTTGCAGCTACACCGCTCCAATTCAGTGGTGAGCTGCTCAGTTGGCTTCACATTCCCGAGTGTGAAGGATGAAAGGATCAGTCAGCATATGGAAAAGTTTCAGTCAATAATTAAGATGTATTTTCAATATTATTAGAAAGTTTTCTGAGAAAGCTATTCCCTGTTGCTTGCCACAAATGCTGGAGGAAAGGGTAATAAGTCAGGAGGAAGGAAAGACTCTGATAAATTCCCTTCTGCCCACCAGGACATTGGCACAGATATGACATCGTAGCCAGGGCAGGATCACCCTGGGATGCCCATCCCTGAGTGCTCTAAGGCATTTGATGGTGGCACCACCCGGGAAGAGCTGACCAGTTCTGATTACTGGGGGATAACTGGTAGAGGGTGCTGTCATTGATCTGTGGAAAGCGGACATGGGTAATTATCACCTTTTGGTGTATTGGCAGTTTGCCCATTTTGTTCATGGGCATAAGAGGCCATTTTTCTGCTGTAAAAGCTATCTGTAGGCAAATATGAAATCCATGTGTCAAATTTGAGGCTGCTAAAGCTGCCAGAGGAATGTCTGGGTGTTTTACATCAGGCAGAGGAGAAAAAGACAGGTGTTTTTGTTCAGCCTTGACCCCAGATACCAAAAAACTGTCTTGGCTGAAGCTTTTGGTGAAGGAGTGCAGGGGATAAAAAGATGCTTGTTGCTTAAAGTTCAATTCCAAGCTGTTAAATAACCGTAAGCTTTTAGAGTTGTCACTATCACTTTATATTCATCAAACAGTAACTGTAAATACTGTGTGCCTTCTGCTCTCTCTGCTCTCCTCTGTTCAAATTTCTAACAACATAGTAATGCCATCACATCTGAAGTGCAGCAGCTGGAAGTCAAAGACAGCATCCTTAATGGCAGGATGTTCATGCAAATATGATGCTTAAGGAGCTAATTGTGAAGTTCACTTACCTGAAACGACAGAAGACACCTCTTCACCAGACAAGTATATTCCACATAGAAATGTCTTCCTGCCCACAATATTCAGCTCACCAGCCACTCAGGAGGGAAGATGGACTACACGGAAGAAAAGTACTGAACTGACTGAGCCAGTAGCTCCCAATCTATGGCTTTTCTGCTTCAGACTGGCCTTGATTTCTTGCAGGCAACCCATGGAGTCTTCTTCAGGCCAGGCTTTCGTGAGGCTCAGAAGCACCCTGTTGCTTGTGGAGATTGGAGAAGGCTGATAGCTACAGCTCCTCTATTCTCATTTATCAGCATCTTTCTGTGTTATGGCCCAGCATCTTTCCTTAGCTCACAGCTGGCACCAAAATCTCTGTCAATTGACACTGGAGTTCTGATTTAGGAAAATTAAATGTTATAGAAGAGTGGAGACAGTAAGAAAAGCGTGAGGGTTTCTTAATATGTAATAACACTTTGTTTTTCTTCCCTTAAGAGGCAGACAAGAGCAGTTGCTTTACGTTTGATTATGCTTCAGTAACCACACAGGCAAAGAAACTAGGACACACAATGTCTAATAGACTTCCCCTGTATTAAAAATTATTTCTAGGCGAAGAAAAGTTTTAAAGCCAGAGAGGAAAGCAAAGGCTTAAGAGGGGATGAAGTTTCAGCATCCAACATGGGGCAGTTAGCAGCTTAGGCTACTTAGAAACACAGCCAGGAAGGCCAAAATGCATCACCTAGAATTTTGTGACTGCATCTTGGGGAACACCTTCTCAGAGTTTCTGATACAGCACTAATGGGAATCAGTAAGCCAAGTAAAAAGACCTCTTGGGTTTTTCAAACTATCAACACATGAGACTTCTGTAAAACAACCTGTGTCATGAGAGGTGTATGCAGCTTCTGGGTCACAAGATAAGGAGCTCAGCCTAGAAGGAGGTTTGCTAGAGGGCGCCTGTAAGGTAATTTTGTGATTAAGCCTATCCTTGCTTAGCTGATCCTGGACTTGCCTCATGCAAGTGAGGGC
Organism: Eubucco bourcierii; assembly: GCA_013396675.1. Classification (NCBI taxonomy): domain Eukaryota; kingdom Metazoa; phylum Chordata; class Aves; order Piciformes; family Ramphastidae; genus Eubucco; species Eubucco bourcierii. The sequence continues at coordinate 318,014 of VWZE01011490.1, forward strand.
ATGCTGGGAAACATGCAGAGAGGGTAAACTAAAGAATGTCTTTAAAAAACCCTACATGCTTTGCTTGGAATTTCTTTGAGGTGTGGGCTCATCTTTGACACAAATGCAGGTCATTTACTCATACATTTGTCACCTTTAATGCTTTTATTATCATCTCCTTGGATTGCAGAAGAAAGTGTTTATGTTGCAGACTATGAGGCTGCCAACTACCACTGTCAGTTATGGTCAGTTATTTGTGATGAAAAGTCTAAGAGCTGATTAACAGTTATTTGAGGTGAGGTGTAGAAAATAGGTTGAAATTTTTTGCCTAGAATGTTGAGTAAATGTTCCGTGTTCAGATCAGGCACTTGCAAGCTTCCGTTCAATACTAAAATATGCTATAGTCAGCATAAATACAAAATTACATTAAAGACTTCAGATTTCATGACTTGGAAACATAAGTGATGGGCCCTGAAATCATGGCACAGCTATCGACAAAGCTGTGCTGAAGTGCTACAGAGAGCACAAGTCTGTGGAATAGTTTCTAAAAACTCCTGAGCTCTAAAAATTGCTGAGGATGAAGAACTCTATCTCATAATTTAAAATGTCTGTAATTAAAACAGACTGGGAAATACCCACCCTTCTTGGTGCTTTCCTTTTCCCTTGCTTTTGTACAAAAACTGCAAGCCAAGAGATCTGGCAGTGCAAAGCTGTTGTTCTTAGGTGCCTAGGAAGGTGGTGCTAAACTCCAAGTTACGGCACAAGCTGAGGGAGTGTGTATTCTCTTATTCTCTGCAGACAAAGAACTTACTGACGGTAGTTTCTGTTTCCTGAAATTGAAGGGACTGGAGAAGGAATGTTATAGGGAGTTGAAAAAGAAGGGGAGTGGGCTTAGGGTAATATCATCTTCTAATAAAGTCTTCAGCTCAGTGTTAGAAAAGCTCAGTCCCTTCAACAGCACCTGTTATTTTGGCATGTGAGAAGAATAAAGATCTGCACTCAGCTTTGTGGCTTTTTCACAAGTTTAGTGAGTACCTATTATGAAGACTCACGGGTTCACCTGGTATTAGTGGTTGGAAGGGACCTCCGGAGATCATTGAGTCCCACCACACTGCCAGAGCAGGATCATAATCTAGTGCAGATCACACAGGAACACATCCAGACAGGTCCTGAAAGCCTCCGGAGAAGGAGAGTCTACAACCTCTCCGGGAAGCCTGTGCCAGTGCTACATCACCCTCACAGTAAAGAGGTTTCTCCTCATGTTGAGGCAGAACTTCCTGTGCTGTAGGTTATATCCATTGCCCCTTGTCCTAACCCAGGGCACAACTGATGAGAGCTTGTCCCCTCCCTCCTGACACCCAGTCCCCATATATTGAAAAACATTTCTTAGATACCCTGTAAGTCTTCTCTTCACCAGACCAAAAAGCTCCCTCAGTCTCTCCTGAGACTGATTAAGGGGCAATGCTCCAGCCCCTTAATCATCTTCGTAGCCCCCTGTTGGACTCTTTAGAGTAGACCTGTCCCTCCTGAACTGGGGAGTCCAGAACTGAATGCAATATTCCAGGTGAGGTCTCGCCAGGGCAGAGTAGAGGAGGAGGAGAACCTCCTTCGATTGGCTGGCAACACTCTTCTTTAATGCACCCCAGGATCCCGTTTGCCTTCTTGGCCACAAGGGCACATTGCTGTTCCATGGATAGCTTATTGGCTGCCAGGACTCCCAGGTCCTTCTCCACAAGGCTGCTTTCCAGCAGATCATCTCCTAACCTGTCCTGGTGCAGTTTATTATTTCTTCCCATGCGCAGCACTCTGCACTTGTCCTTGTTGAACCTCATTTGGTTCCTCTGTGCCCAGCTCTCCAGTCTGTCCAAGTCATACTGAATGGCTGCACAGCCTGCAGGTGTATCAACTAAGCCTCCCAGTTTGGTATCATCATCAAACTTGCTGAGAAGACTCTGTCCCCTCATCAGTGTCATTGATGAAGCTGTTGAACAGGATCAGACCCAGCACTGATCTGTGGGGTACTCCACTACTTACAGGTCTCCACCTTGACTTAGCACCATTGATCACCACTTTCTACACTCTATTGTGTAACCAGTTCTTAACCTGCCTCACTCCTAGAAAGCTTAATATGCATGGACATTAAAAAATGCAAAACTTTTGAGTGTTGACTGCAAAAAATATTTGAAGTTACAAGTACTCCAAGTTACTTCGACCACTTTTATTACAAGTACTCCAAGTTACTTCGACCACTTTTAAGCAAACATTCAGTGAAAGACAGGTGTGCTGTGACAGGACATGCTATTTACAGTGAAGAGATTTCAAACAATTACTGGCACCCTTTCTGCTTGTGAACTACCAATGAGCAGATTGCTGCTTCATTGTTCCCATGTATTTGTTCACTCTTACAGATAATTTTCTTATTGCCAACACACTTGAGCTTTTGGATTGCTCCCCAACTGTTTGCTGCCATGTGCTGATCATTTCAGATGCATGGAGTGCCAGCAGCAGTTCCTCGGCAGGGATCATCTGCATAATCCATCTGAGGCTGAAGCAGCTGTAGGTCAAGGCCTATGAGATGCATGTCTGAAACACAAAACAAAATTCTCTTTGCGTGTGTTTCTCCATATCCACTAAAAATCATCTGAAGAGGCAAAATATTCACCAGTCCACCTGTTAGATCCTCTGCAGTATAAGAGAATATAATGGATCTTGTTTCCAGACCTGGTGTTCCTCCTTCCCTCCCTCCCACTGAGTACAGTTGTGGTCATAAAGGACTCACACTCACAAGTGTCTGTTCCTGAAGATGAGAAGCTATGCTCTGCTGCTCCCCAGACAGATTCATTGTGTTAGTGAAAGAAATCTTTCTAGGGAGTTAAACTATAAAAAACCAAGAAGAAAACCCTGCAGCACCAAGCTTAAAATGATCTTCCACACCACATTTTGTATATTGCATCACTGCCTTTTACATTAGGTGGCACTTCCATGCTTTTAGTCACTATTTGTCATGCAGCCCATTATATCATGGACCAAGGGGTGTGTTCCCACTCACAGCATGTGGTGCTATGGCTCTTGTCTGTATCAGAAGAAAGCCATCTCTATGTCAGAGAAATGTATTTTATTCATTATATGCATAAAGAAGTTCATACTGTCCTCAAGCAACATGTTTTGTTGTGTTATGCATAAAACTCTTTGGTCTGTTCTGCTTTTCAGTCTAACCTTAAAAGTGACCTTCTTATCACATTATTTTTCAAACTGGAAGAGCTTTTCACTAAAACCAGAGATTAATTGCAGCTCAGGGACATGGGATACCCAGGAACACCAGGCCTGGTCTACTGGACACATTGGTCCTTCATTATCAGTGCTGATATTTTAAGTGTCTTATGAAACTTCCTGTATAATCACAGATTTCTTGACGTATGGCCTGAGAGAGGGGTTGATTTATTTTTTTTTTAATGTTGTGACATATTATATAATAATAGGAATGATGGGGTTTTCTTCCTGAAAAAATGCTTTGAGTAGCTGACTTGGGTGGTGCTTAAGAAATGTGCTCAAGTGTTTCTGAAAACCCATTCCTCTGAGTTTCTTATTCTTCTGCCCTGAGGGCTCCTGCCTACCTGCCCAGGCTTTCTGCAGCTTCAGACTTGTGGTTCTCACAACATTCAGTTTGGAGACTGCTACAGCACAGAGGGCGAGAATGCTCACTCCAAGCCTACAGAGGAAATAGAATCATAGAATCATAGAATGGTAAGGTTGGAAGGGACCTCAAAGATCATCTAGTTCCAACCCCCTGCCATAGGCAGGGACACCTCCCACTAGTACAGCTCACTCAAGGCCTCATCCAATCTGGCCTTGAACACATCCAGGGAGGGAGCATCCACAACCTCCCTGGGCAACCTGTTCCAGTGCCTCACCACCCTTACTGTAAAGAACTTCCTCCTAACATCCAGTCTAAATCTCCCCTCTGCCAGTTTAAGCCCATTGCCCCTTGTCCTGTCATTGCAGGACCTTGTAAATAATCCCTCCCCAGCCTTCCTGTAGGCCCCCTTCAGATACTGGAAGGCTACTATCAGGTCCCCTCGAAGCCTTCTCTTCTCCAGGCTGAAGAGCCCCAACTCTCTCAGCCTGTCCTCATAGGAGAGCTGCTCCAGCCCTCTGATCATCTTTGTGGCCCTCCTCTGGACCCGCTCCAACACTTCCATGTCCTTCCTGTGCTGAGGGTTCCAGAACTGCACACAGTACTCCAGGTGGGGTCTGACGAGAGCAGAGTAAAGGGGCAGAATCACCTCCCTTGCCCTGCTGGCCACGCTTCTCTTGATGCAGCCTAGGACTCGGTTGGCTGTCTGGGCTGCATGTGCACACTGCAGGCTCATGTTGAGCTTTTCATCAACCCAGACTCCAAGGTCCTTTTCCTCAGGGCTGCTCTCCAGCCATTCACCACCCAGCCTGTATTTGTGCTTGGGATTGTGCCTACCCAGGTGCAGGACCTTACACTTGGCCTTATTGAATTTCATGAGGTTGGCCTGGGCCCACCTCTCCAGCCTGTCCAGGTCCCTCTGGATGGCATCCCTGCCCTCTAGCAAGTCGACTGTGCCACACAGCTTGGTGTCATCTGCAAACTTGCTGAGGGTGCACTCCATTCCTCTGTCCATGTCACTGACAAAGATGTTAAACAGCACTGGTCCCAGCACTGACCCCTGAGGGACACCACTTGTCACTGGTCTCCAGGTGGACATTGTGCCCTTGATCACCACTCTCTGGGTTCGACCATCCAGCCAATTCCTTATCCAGCGAGTGCTCCATCCATCAAGTCCATGTTTTTCCAGTTTGGTGACCAGGATGTCATGTGGGACAGAGTCAAATGCCTTACTCAGGTCCAGGTAGATGACATCAGCTGCCCTTCCCTTGTCCACTGTCGCTGTGACTTCATCATAAAAAGCCACTAAATTTGTCAGGCAAGATCTGCCCTTGGTGAAGCCATGCTGGTTCCCACCAATCACCTCTGGTTTGTTTTCCATTTGCCTTAGCAGGACTTTCAGCAGGATCTGCTCCATGATCTTGCCAGGCACAGAGGTGAGGCTGACTGCTCTGTAGTTTGAGTGACAGAATGTAGCATTTCCGGAGTTCCATCCCTGCGCTCATTGTTTCTGTGATGTAGAATGTATCACTACTAACAAGTTCGTATTTCCACTAAGTAACCTATTGCAGTGCATTTTGCTTTTTCGTGTGTGCTGGTTTGAGGCTAATTGGAATATTTTAATAGGGAAAACTACACTATAGACTGCGAAAGGAAAACATCATGTTGTCTACTTCACTCATAGGCTTGCTAAGAAATTGTTTGGGAACAATAACCAAAATATATAGATAAGGTCACTCTGTCACTTGCTGGAAGAGCAGCTGCTGGGGAGATCTAGCAGCTTCTGGCTCTGGCTCCTCTGCCAATTAATCCTCACTAACCACTTTTCTTCTAACCCCCCTGACTGATCTTCCTAATTTACCTTGTGCGTAAGGCAAACCTTGTAGTAAGGTACAGGGGTGGGGAGAAGGTGGAAGGGTGGTTGGGAGCCCCTCCTGGGGTCTCTGATTTCTAGGAGGGGAGTTGTGTTTCTGTATTACCTTTAACTAGCATATTTCTGTAAATATTCCTGTATATAGTGTATACATTTGCTTGTACATTGTGCTGAGCTGTAAATAGACCTTCATCTTTTAACTTCCAGCCGGCTGAGTTCTAGTCTGGGTAATTTTACAAAGCGTGTGGGGGGGCGGGTAACTCCCAAACCGTCACACTATGCTTTACAGCGACCTCCCCAACATCCCCACCCTGACCTCCCCGAGTGTTTCCAGGTAGTCTTCTCTGCCAGCAATCGGCGTGAGCATAGGTGGGGCAAAGAGGCACGGGGACACCCCTGCTCCTGAGGCGCTGGCTGCGGCGTGAGGAGCCCAGCAAGGAGGCTGGGGGTAACCCGGCTACACCCCAGCTCTGCCCCCGCCATCCCTGCAGAGTGGGCGGCGGCGCTCCCGCGCCGGCTCTTCCCCAGCCTCGCCGCCGCAGCAGTGGGGCAGAGGGATGGGGAGGTCCCATCCTACTCTTGCGTGGCACAAATCTTCCCTTCTCCTCGCCTCAGGGGATGTGCTTTGGCTCCTTCCTGTCCCCGCCGCCTCTCCCTTGACCGCGTCGGGGAGATCTGGGGCCGCGGCGCTGCGGGACCGGCACTGAGGCCCAAGAGGGAACACTTCCACTTCTGCCCACTTGCTCCTCCTCCGCTCCGCTGAGATTAGTTCATCCTCTGTCAATACTCTTATCAATATGCCTTCCTTACTCCGCTTTCCCCGTCCCTTCCCGCTCTGATCACTAGCTGTCTGCACCCTGATAGCTCCTCTGGGAATAAAAGGCAAAGGTTTTGTTGTCTCTGGGCTCATTGGGAGAGGCCGGAGGATTAGCTGCTAAACCTGTATTGCTACCTTTCGTGCGTGTGCGTCTGCAAGTGTGTAAATGGATAAACTGCCTCTTGAGGGTGAGAATCTTTCCCATTTGTCTGTGGCAGGTGAAGTTCAAGGATGGACTTGTGAGTGTTTTGTCTGATCCATGAACTGATTAGGAGTGGGGAAACGATCCCGCTCCTCTTTCTCTTCCTTTCCAACTTTTGAAATCATTCATTCTTCACGTCCGCCACCCTTGCACCCTACCACTTCCATTTTCCTTTCCCCTGCATTGCGTCTCCGGGGTTTTCTTTTGCAGCTTGCCCTGAATTGGAGAAGTCAGGAGACATCTCTCTATCCTCAGCAATCTCTATCTCATTCTATCAATTCCTGAAAGGATTTCAGGCGGTGCAATGTATTTTCAGCACCTTGCCTCCACTGCCACTTGCCACTATACTACGTGCAGGGAGAGGGTTTTGGAACAGTTTATTTGTTCGATTTTAAAGGATTTCTTCACTAATATAGAACTCTGTTTGGTCAATCTGTCTTCCCCCCAACCATCCTCTTTGGATTCCCTCCTGCCCACCCCCCACTACAGAGGAGCAAGCACAGGTAGCTGATGATGGACTCATGAATCCCTTCTTCAGTGCCGAAGATCTGAACTCCAAAGATCTGAACTCCGCAGCTTGGATACATCCTTTCTAGTGGTTACTGCTGGAACTGGAAAGACCAGTGTTTTTTTTCTGTTTTATTGGTAATAAAATATGTCTGTGACTTGGATCAAGGGGGCTAAGGCTGCAGACTACCAAGACTGCGCTGCCAGTGCCGACTGCCAGCTGCCACCTAGCCTGCACCTCCTCCTTTTAGAGCCTCAGCGGCAGAAGCCCCACTGTGATGTCGTAGTGTGAGGTGGTGTTTCCATGGTGATTTGTCAGTGACATGGACAGAGGAATGGAGTGCACCCTCAGCAAGTTTGCAGATGACACCAAGCTGTGTGGCACAGTCGACTTGCTAGAGGGCAGGGATGCCATCCAGAGGGACCTGGACAGGCTGGAGAGTTGGGCCCAGGCCAACCTGATGAAATTCAATAAGGCCAAGTGTAAGGTCCTGCACCTGGGTAGGCACAATCCCAAGCACAAATACAGGCTGGGTGGTGAATGGCTGGAGAGCAGCCCTGAGGAAAAGGACCTTGGAGTCTGGGTTGATGAAAAGCTCAACATGAGCCTGCAGTGTGCACATGCAGCCCAGACAGCCA